>JAOPJL010000017.1:2112545-2126530 GCA_027123545.1 Trisopterus esmarkii
CCCCCCCCCCCCCCCCCCCCCCCCCCCCCCCCCCCCCCCCCCCCCCCCCCCCCCCCCCCCCCCCCCCCCCCCACGGGTGGACACGGAGCGGCCTCCTACTCAGATGTAGAGCTATTTTTCTGTCATGTCCTAAAAAGAAAGCCACATTGTGTTATGCTCAGTCTGTGATAATACAGGTTTCCAGTAATGTGTATGTGTCTTGGGTATTCTGTGATCAAAAAAGTCGCATGGGCAGAGTCTTTCTGTGAAATCCAACCCCAATGGCAGATGGTGTAGACAATTTGAGAGTTGTTATGAGAATCATATAAAAAGTAACAGCTCAATGGATTGCGCAATTGATGAATCAACTTTACAGAAGGGAGAAGACCTATTGAACTTCACATAAAGCTGTATACATTCGTAGTAACACATTGAGGGACCCAGGTGATGAATCACTGTGAAACCTTTCCAAGAAATGGGGCTGTTGGCTATGCAAATCATCCATCTGCTCATTAGTCGACAGTTGACAGAAAAAACCTGAGTCATCAATATGAAAATGTTATCTATTTATTTTCTTCTTTTTTTTTTACAGAATAGTGGCTTGGAGTTTGAATTAAGGTCATTGGTTCGATCTGCGAGAAGAGACTTGGCAGCCTCATGTCCTGAACCTCCATCTTAGACTTAGGATGTCTCCTGTGGACGCACCGAGTAGGGTTTGAATGAATGGACAAAATGGTTTAGTGGTCTGGGTAGTGATACTGGAGGGAAGGTACTAGGAGGGCTAGTACTCATGAGTGTTCTTCTGTGTTGTGAGAATAACAGTGAAAGGTTTGAGGGAGAAAGTGGGTCGGAGTATCGACAGATCTTTATTGAGGGCCTGGAGACTTTCAAAGGTTAGAGTCGAAAGTTTTGAAAGTGGCCATTGTATCACCACCATCTATTTGGATTCCCGAAACAAAGATTGAAACTTTCTTGGTGCAGAAGTTGAACAGTACCATCTTATTTAAATGTATGCGTGTGCATGGTATTGACTACTCACAAACAGGAAGTACTAATGAAAATAAGCTTGCGTTTATCTATGGTGAAGTATATGTGTTGGGCATTGTTCTGTGTAATAAACGCATAAATAAATGACATTTTATTGACCCGAGAGTTTCCTAAACCAGATGAAGTCATGTTATATTCATAATGATGACATTATACTATATTAGGTGTGGAAAAGCCACTATAATGTATTGACATTTTTCAAATAAAAAAACACCCGACTGACTTTTCTCTCCCAGGACCTCTCCAACCTTCTCACACTATGAGATTCTTTTGTACTTTTCTTATCAGCCACAAGTTGCCCACCTACCATATCAAAACATCTAATGGTAGTGGACATGACCAGATGAACCAAATTTTATCCTCTGCTTAACTGAGATAACCACTTGGCCACTGATGCATGGCTCATATACATTAACAATTGCATTATATTAGATAATCAAATATCCAATAAAATGTATCTTTATAGATTATTTAAAATCAAAATCTTAATTTAATACATTCTTCAGGTATATATATATATAAATAACCACTGTATATATTATCAATTAGACAATGATAAACACTTCTACAATTCTAAATCCTTTTGAACGTACAATTCAGAACTACGACCCATGGCAAAGAAAATATGAAGATTTGCCACTAGCCACTCTTCTGCTCAGGATAAATTGCTCATTATTACCAATTTGTGTAATTTTGTTACGATTATGCAACATTCACTTGTTTCTTAAAGCAAGTGAACAAACTATGATATAATCCGTAGTGAGTTATATTGCATTACTACCTCCTTCTGTCCTATGTTTTTGTGCATGGATGTATTTCTCTAATACCTTTAGGAGTGTATATGTTAATTTGATTGAAGATGAATTAGACTTTGTAGGCCTATGTTGATTCTGTTTCTGAATGAGACCAGACATCGGTCATTTGGTTGTTCCTCAACAACAACCAAACAGTGTAGATCTATGTCATGGGTTAGTTTACTGGGTACTTTACAATACACCTAGAGTCGAATTTTACAGAAAATCATGCAAAAAGGTTTCTTACAATATTGAATGTAGGTTACAACAAAATGTGATACCAGCCTAAGGCCTATAGGGGGTGTAGTATGCTAACCATTGTCCAGTAGTGAAGAGCAGCATGGACAGACAGAACTGAGACAGACACATAGGGACACAGCGGCTCACCTCCAGGACAGGCTTGGCTGTGTCGTGGATGGAGAGGATGTGTGTGATGTTGAGCTTGGCCAACAGATCCTTGTCTTGAGAATCTGCACAGTTAAAATGACCGCTCATGTTAAAATTGCATCTTATTTTATTCAACCCATCACAAATGAACTCATGTAAACCTTGTCCTCGTGTAGTCCTTAACCAATGACACCTGTTGCTACTGAACTGCTCTCCCAGGCAAATATGGATATGTATAGATAGATTTGCTCTCAATTTTGAACCGAAAGAAAAAAACCGGAAAACCAGGGTTTCTAGAAGGGACTAACACCTTGGTCCCAAAAGCAATAAATAGTACATTTTCTAATCAAATTTGGTTCCTTAAAGGAAGCTAAATGTATTCTACCAAGGACAGGTGTGGTCAAGGCTTCTCTTTGCATTGCAAGTTGGCAGGAGGCTGTGGCCTTGGTGGTGAATAAATCTCTATAAAGTGAAATAAATGCATTAAATGAATAATGATATTATGATGCTTTCGTCATATGTGATACGGTAATAGAGTTGACTTAAATAATATATATGTATTATGTTATACAATAACATAATGCACTAAAATACCTATAATAATACAAGATTGTTACATCTAATATATCAATTGAACAAATCATGTTTTATTGAGACATAAACGTGCCATCTTATAGGACAAATAAGGGTGCAACCATCCTTGTGTGCAGGACTTAACATAGCATAGTGTTCAGTCACACTTGAGGGGCTGGTTTTGTGCAGCAGCTGGAGATAGGGTGCTGCCATGCAATAAGATACAGCCAGCCAATGGCCTGGCCTGTGGTCTGTGTTTCTGCATGTCACCAATACACAGGCCTCGCTGCCTTCTGACAGCGTGTACACAAAAGGCTTGGAGTAATGTTTTCTACAGTATTTGAATAGTCTCAGGGGTACACCGATCACTTGGTAGTTTGTACTTTTAAAAGACAGGGAATTCATGACCCCTAAAGGGGCACTCTCAAACTAAGGGGGGGGGACTTTCCCGTTTACACAAAAACTCCATGCAAGCAGTCCATCACCCCAGCACTCTGTCCCCCTACACACCATGTTCACAAATATACAAGTTCATCTGGGCAGATATTCAGCGGACATGCAAAGGACAAACAGGCAATCCGAACCTAATGAGATTAAAATGTGAGTTCTACTCATGTTTCTCAGGGTCGTAACCTCCCTGACGACGCCCTATAGAAACCCTGCCTAGCGTAGCATCCCACCACATGCCCCTGCAGCAGAGGAACTGAAACAAATGCTATTGCACAGGCCCGATGACAAATCACTTCTATTCATAAATCCCACCTGGTGTTTACCTTTCAGGTTTCCCAGATAAAGGCTTGGCAGGATCTAGAGTTGAGTAGTGAAAGATGTATATAAGAAAATCATCAATAGCAAAAAAACAAACACAATATGCAATGGTTAACACACATAATCAATTTTAGGAAAAAATTTAAAATCTCAATCAGATGTGTCCTATCAGCCATATCCCGTCCTATTGGCCTACCTTGTTTACTCCATTACCCATATCCTTCAGAAATATTGATGAGCAGAGCACGTAGAGGAAGAAGCACAATCTGTTTACAACGTGTACAAGACGATTGTCCTAAAGGGAGTCAAGGGAGCCACAGCATTCTATCCGTAGAGAGGCCAGGTGGTATCCGGTATGTTTTGGTGAGATCAGGCACGCTCACAAGTTGCTGCAAACAGTTGTTGCTATTCTTGGCCCTAGAAATGGGTCTCAGGGACACATTGTTTCCAAGTTTTCCCTGTCACTTAAGAAGCAACAAAGCTCAGTTCAGGGTGCCAGGCTCCCGTCTGCCTGCTGGGTGCGAGTTGATGGAGAGTTGTTTGGTGGGGGTTGACGTAATGGGACATATGGGTTAAACCATCCTCTAGGTTTTATTTTTAGACTCAGCATAGGTCACGGGACCATAGACAGCCACATACCCAACCAACCAGACAACCATATCACCTGCCATCCTGGCAGCTCTGAGCAGGGCCACGGGACAGGCCACGTTCCAATCGATTACCGCTCGCACATCATGCTAAAGATGTGCTCACCATATTAGGTACACTGCTTTCGAGAACGTTGGTGATAATAGTTTTCGGGCAGATGATGCATTTGGTATCCTGCTGACACTGGATAATTTGATCATCTCTCTCATCTCATCTATCCCCATTCTCAAATAAAGTCGACAATTATAATAATATTATATATAAAATGTTAATTTTATATAATTGTGATCATTATTTAGATCATGTATAAATGTAATATATAATATATAGGCCTAATACATATATAATATAATATAAAGATATTATCTGCGGGAAGCGTGCTTTGAGATATTGCGGACGAGGGAGAGACCTGAATTGTTTACTCTATGATCCATCGATGTATTTTGTTATACAAAATGTATAAAAATGGAACAATCTTAACGATAGGATATTTACATTTAGTGTTCGAACTTTCGTCGTTTTTTATGTCACATAATCGATGGTCGAATGCGCCACGATCCACTGGATCGACTGGATCCACTGGCCCAGACCTACTTTCTGAAGTCTTTCTGACGGGGTCGTTTTGCTCTGTACTAAATGCACTACAGTTGACTACAAGTAAATGATTGCTGTTTCTTTTGACAAATGGCGTTGATACTAACACGGCGTCTCGGCGCATTGCGAAATAGATCTCAAATGAAGACGATTCAGCCGTACTGGTAAATGTTTTTCTCGTGCGCAGTTTTCTTGTGTTAGTTATTGCATGTTGTTAAATCAAACAATTTTTGTACATTTCTTTGAATTTGTATTCGGAATATGTCTACAGTTTTAGTCTACTGTGCATGGTACTAACTTCTTTTTCATGCTATGTAATTGTTGCTTTCTTTTGGCGTTATTTCATTGGTGTACACTAGATGGCAGTGATATACCAACATATACAACACATTACCACATTCGATAATAAATCGTTGTCTTATATTGTTTGGTTGAATGCTGTATGGAATACATACATTGGATTGGGTGTCTTTTCGTGTGCCTGCTATGGATGGGTTTCCTGTTTAGCTCTACAGTGACAGCAGGCAGACAACACGTAAATGGAGTCCAATTGTACTATGAGAAGACTGGCATAGGAAAGCATGCTGTGCTTCTGATCCCTGGAGCTCTGGGTAAAATGCACCTGCACATATATTAAAATATATTTATGCAATCATTTTTTATTACATTTTTACAAAATAGCCAGATCGCAGTCTGAAAAAATGTGTTTGTTTGCTCAGGAAGCACTCTGACAGACTTTGGACCCCAGCTGAAGTCTCTGAACAAGGAGAGGTTTACCATTGTTGGCTTCGACCCCCGTGGTTACGGGCGTTCTCGTCCTCCTAAAAGAGACTTCCCTCTGAACTTCTTTGAGAGGGACGCCAAGGATGCAGTAGACCTGATGAAGGTCTGACCATTCCACTCATCAGATTGGTCTTAATATGTGTCTGACCTGTATAATTCAAGTATACATCTATAGAATTAAAGCTCCTTTATTTAATTAAATCTGTAAAATGGGTGGTGTGTTTAATCGCATATTTAATTAATCCATTGATATTAACATACTTTCCCTTTCCCTTTACTGTTCAGATGGGTGTTGTCTGTACACTAGTAGATATTTGTGAATATGTTGGCATAGACTGTTTTGTTTCTCAGTGTTGCTCAGTACTTTAAACCCATGGCCGTGCCAGGCGTTGGGCTTCAGCAGGTTCTCTCTGCTGGGGTGGAGCGACGGAGGGATCACAGGTCTGGTGTTGGCAGCCCGGAACCCAGAACTCGTCCACAAGATGGTCGTCTGGGGATCCAACGCCTACGTCTGCCAACAAGACCTCAGCATCTACCATGGTTACAGCGCTGCTGCCTCTAACATGTATTTTAATAGAACAAACCTGAGGTTGTGGTTCTGTGCGTGACTAACTGCCGGCCGTGTGGGTTGTGTACGTTCCTAGCGATCAGCGACGTGTCCCAGTGGAGCGCCAGGATGAGGAAGCCCATGGAGGAAGTGTACGGAGCCAAGGGGTTCCCTGAGATCTGGAAGGCCTGGGTGGACGGGATCTCACAGTTCACCCTCAGACCAGAAGGTAACTCATAGAGGTCGATGATTCTGTATCGGTCGGAGACCCAGATAATTATTTTATATGATATCAGAGTGTTGTGGAAATTCGCCACATTTAAGGGTTTCCCTTAAAACAATGAAGATCAAACAATTCCTTGTCTTTGAGCATACCTCTAGAAATGTGGAGTAGAAAACGATTGTTATACCAAATACACCATAGATGGGCACCAAACCATGCATAATGTTGCATCCTGTTACAGGGAGCATCTGCATGGAGCTACTGCCCCGTATCTGCTGTCCTACGCTCATCCTTCATGGAGCGAAAGACCCTATGGTCCCCATCTTCCATCCACAATACCTTCTCAAACATATCAAGGGATCACGGTGATTTATCCAAAAATGTTAATGTATTATGTTTATTAATGTATTATAATATTTATTGTAACATTCTATATGTTAGGGTGATTTTATTCACTGCTTGACAATTTCTTTTTATTCTAGTTTACACGTGACTCCGGAGGGAAAACACAATCTGCACCTGAGATTCGCTAGCGAATTCAACAAAATGGTGGAAGACTTTTTGGATGAATGACAACTTTATTTTCTATGATGAATTTGACATGGATAAATTAATTATGAAATGTGTATTAGGATGGACTGTCTGACAACACTAATTGTAATGGTAATTAAAAATGATGTTCATAACATTTGGTTATTACTTTCAACTGTGTTGGAAATTTAGATTGGTTTAGACCTGAATAAAACACATATTTATTCCGCTACCTATAAAATGATTTGATGATCATTACTATGCTATGTATCTTGTATGCAGATGTAATGTTGATCGGTTTGTTTATAAGGTGCAAAACAACTATTTCGTTTATTGTCTTTTACTTCCTGCAAAAATAATCAACCTAGAATCTAGATGACTGTATAAATTGTTCACATTAACATTCTCATATCAGAGATAAGACTGCTGTATCGATTGCTTTCGTCTCGCTCCTCGTCATAGAACCCGGATGTATGCTCTGCTGCATGGTTTGAGAATACGACAAACCGATAGTAACCTCAGCCCGCAACAAGCCCGTGCATTCCTAACGCATGCTTTAAAATTGTTTATAAGCATTTAAAGCTATCGTCGTTCAAAATGAGTGGAGCTGAACAAGGAGGTGCATTTGATGCCATTACCGTTCACAATTTTAATGAAAAGATTTCGGAGCAAACGATACACTTTCATGTGATGAAGATGAACGGCGGCTTCTTCCTCTGGGTCGGCTCGAGTCCAACCTTGTCCAACTTGGCAGTTTCGATGATTAGCAAATTTGTAAGTTAATGTGACGCCCAATTATTGTTCTTCACAAAGTAAAACCAGTCATTCAAGCTAATCAAGAATCAAGTACATTATTTCACATCAATTCTTAAACGATGAACGAATGTCGTAACACATGCTTTTCATTTACAGGATTCCGTGCCGTTATCAATGCTCCTAATGGGAGATAAATCTGAGACCGCTCCGAATTCATTGGCACAGAGATTAGGTAGTTATATGAATGTGTTTCTATGTAATGTAATGTCGAATGTGGCAAGCTATGATGATTTATAAGGATGATAACCAGTTGAATCAGTTTAAGGATTTTGGACCATCTATAGGCCTATAGGCTATCGTTTATAATCAAGTAGTTAATCCAATGTAATATTACTTTACATTTGTAACGATCACAGAACAAGTTGGTTGCATCATCCATTCGTATTGCATTTGTCCTATTGTGTAGACTGATAAAATGTACATTTATGTGGGTGACGATATCATAACTTTGTCTTATCAGTCAACCAAATCTAAAACAAAAACATGTTAATTCTCAATTAATGATCTCACATTGTTTCTCCCTATTCTAATTTGCAGCAAAGAAGACAAATAAGCAAGTGTTTGTGAGTTATAATCTCCCAGTGGTCAACACTAACCTGGCCCTTCAGGTGGAGGATAGGATCAAAAAGGAGATGGGCAATCACCCGGAACACTTTTAATGATTTATCCTCGTCTCGTTCATCTCATAGCCCCCTTTTGTATATAGCCTCTCAAAGGAAGGAAACCCTGGATATCGTTTTTTTGTTTCTTTTTGTGTCTCTGCAACTTCACCTTCTTCATAATACCAAAACAAACGCTTACATAGATATTTCATGTTCTGTAATCATCACACGCAGACCCTTTTGTTACATCAAATCAGGGGATCATTTATTGACATTATCAATAAATTAAATGGTTTATTATCAAAACATGTAGGCTGATGTATTTTTGTACAAATGCATCATATTAAAAAAATAACACTTAAAAAAGAAATTAGTGGTTGAGATTTATTTTTTCTCCCTTCCAAATTTCAAAATTTCATTGTTGAAAACAGAAACTAGCAAACCACAGAAGATGTTGAAATTGTGTAAGGAATATTAAATTGGTGATAACAACGTCGAGGACGTTGCATGCATTGCTATGCATTATCATTTTGGACCCTGCTAAAATTGTTTGGGTTCTCTGTATTCTAAAAAAGTAGATGGCCCATATATTGTCAACAAATGGCACGGACACCTTACATTTTGTCTGCAGTCCAAAGGAATTACATTACAGAGTTTGTACACATGTACAGTATACACTACTAGGCCTAAGCAGACTGCTGCTCTATTCTAATTCTCAAACACGTTTTCAAAACCACTATAAACATTGTGCTTTTTTTGGCATGGCCAAACACGTTATGTCAGCCTAAACATATACATTGTAGTTAAAGGATTACCAACCAATAACATTATTACAACACACAGAACAAAGGGGGTGTGAGAGTATGGGAGAAACTGTAATACAATTAGGAGGTATCTCAGCTAAAGCAACAAAAATGCCCTAGGCGAAATGACAAAATAATTTAACTTTTTTAAATTACATCCTTAATGTTTTGTCGAAGAACAAAACCATCATAAAGCCATACGATTTCTGGGACGCGTCATAAGACAGAGTAAAGCTGATTACTTTATTGTCTGTTCAACTCACAGGTACTTCATTATTTTGGCGTTGCTCAGTTTTGGCATACCGTCCATGCAGTTTGCCATAGTCTCCGGCTGCTGTTAAATCAGCCATCATACAACCTTTACTAAGATAATTCAAAACGTGTACACACTGACCATACTGACTTACTAAAAATAAAGTGCCAAATTGGACTTCTAGTGAAGGAACAACACATCAGAGTAGAGGAAATGCAGATCATAATATAAACCCATTTATGCACAGTCATGCAAAAATAGTTGTAGTGGTTCAGCCAATCCCTGGATTTTAATTGTGTTGGCTGGAAACTTACAAACACTTGATTGTGTCTTGGACTTAAGTGCAAAATGACCCAAAAATAAAATACAATGCAGTGAGATCCCCTCTCACCAGGTCAAACTCCAAACAACAGAGATCATTGTTGAATGCTAGTCTACTCTCTGGTCTTGTCATCTCCCCTCGTACTCTAGCTCTGCTGCTCTGTGGCAGGAGACAAGAGTGACGGTACAGTGAGTCCAAATCATCCTAAACCTAAACCACCACAACTGTTTGGTTTGCATCAGTAGCGCACACTGACTTGAGATTAATGAAACGAGTCCTTGAAGTCTTGCATCACAAACCCCTTCAACATTGAGCCGCTGGCTCAACACAGCCCTCCAGTCTGTTCCCCATTCAATCAGAGTTGTCATTTCATTACTCATTTTTCCTTCTTTTTTTTTGGTTTAATCTGAAATGTAATTGCCTGGGCACCTACCAGCTCATCATCCCCACAGGTTACATTTTTCCACATGATTAACAGCGTGACCGGAAAGCTATCCGCTACGATGCCTTCACCCCATTGGCTACGGCACAATTGTCGAGGACCTCTCCTCCAGTGGCCAGGGCGTATGAGGCGGGCACCGCTGCCAGAGCGGTGGCCGCTGCCACGGTGGCACTGCCTGTGGCTGTGAGATGGATGGGCGTGTCGTGCACCCGGGAGTAGTCCCTGTCCGTCTTGGCCAGCAGGAGGTGCTGCTCCCCCGGCCGCAGCAGGGTCTGCCGGGTGAAGCTCTCACCATCGGCCAGGCTCTCCGGCAGCGGCTGGCCACGCGGCTCTGGCAGCAGCAGCAGGCAGATGATGCACAGCAGGGTGCAGCAGGCGAAGATGACGTGGTGCAGGAAGTAGCCCTTCTGGTTGTGGAGCTCCATGATCGGGGCGGTGAGCATGCCGAAGCCGGCGCTGGCCAGCACCAGGCCCAGGCCTCCACCCCTAAAAGGACCAGACCAGACGGATGGACAATGGTGGGTCATTGTACACACCGATACACAACCAAACGAGAGGCAAAAGCAGGACACCAACTCAAACGTGCAATGGCAGATTCAGGCCACCAGGTGGCGCAAGTGGCCAAGTTTATCTGTACAAACGAGCTTGTGCTCACTTCTAGCTACCTCTGAGGCAGCACTAACGCAGTGTGTTTAAGAAGCTCACCTGATGACCGTGGGCGTGATTTCGGCACAGAAGAAAATGCTGAGTGTGCTGACGGCGTGAGACGAGAACATGCCGATGATGGAGAAGGCCACAGAGAACTTCCTGTTCAGTGTGTCTCGCAGCACTAGACACCAAAAAAGAAACGCCAAACTCAATCACTCAGAGAAACAAGACTCCACATCCTTTTAATGTAATTAAAAGGGTGTATATACAGTATATATACTGTATATATATAGAGCTAATTAGAATGATGTTTCGAAATCACTGTACTATTCCAAGATCAACATATGAGACATACCTGTGTCATGACGAAGACTGTACTTGCCGATCACTGGATTTCATCAGCGTGTCGGTGAACATGAGGAAGTGAGCAGAAGGGAACATGACATTAGATCGCACAGAGAGCAAGAAACAGAGAGCGGAAATCAATCGTCAAGTGTACCGGGAAAAGCCTTTTGCGGAAATCTTTAGGGGGTTTACATGCCAGTCCTGAAACAACGAGCAAATAGCCTCGATGTGGGTCAAGAAAAGGAGGCTGTGTGTACTCCACTAAACCGAAAGGTCCCAGTACGCGTACGCTAAACAAGGACATACACATTCCTCCATAAGAGGCGAGGACAGACCCATAGCATGCATGGTTTGTCATATATAATAGCCTCATCTAGCCTCCCAACTTCCAGTGGCCCGTCGCCCCCCGGGGAGCTGTCTGCCGGCGGTACTCACGGTTGAGCAGACCCAGCTGCAGCAGTGAGGCCAGGGCGGTGATGATCATGAAGGTGAGGAGCCCGCCCCGCCTGCCCATCAGTGCCACCGCCGGACACACCGCCAGGCACGTTGCCAGGGCGATGCCTGCCATGGTGTAGTAGTCTGTGTGGCACATGGCCGTCAGCCGAGCCTCCGGGTCCATCATGCTACGCGAGAAGCAGTGGTGAATCCCGTAGCCCGTCAACCTGAGGGCACACGTACACAAACACACGTATATAGAGACATCTGCATCCTGCCGACCTGCCAATGTATCGTGTGTCGCTAATGCAATGAAGGAGACGTTAGGGTAAAGTACATTCAGACTCAAACCCACCCCCACCCCACCCTGTCTGCTGAGATGCCCACGGCCAGACTTACGAGTTGACACAGAGCACCACAATGTTTTTCCACAGGTTCCTGGTGCTCATCATCTTGACGATGCAGGTCCTTTGGGGTTTCTTGTGCAGCTCCTGTTCCAGCTCTGATAAGAGAACGAAAGCGTGAGACAAAGTCAGACCTCTGTGATCAGGAAGGAAGTGAGAGACAGGGGGCTTTAGGAAAACAACTGCTACAATGATTGGAAATGGTGCTGGGGGGCCATCAAAAAGGGAAGATTATAACCATGCTCTGTGCAATTATGTTATGCCAGTGTAGCTCAAATGGTAAGAAAAAATGTCACCTCCATAAAATTTGATAAATCTGAATAATAAGATACAAGTTGGTAGATCTTTTCAATGAATTACAATGATCATATGTGTGAGAACAGTCCCACCACCCATGTCATGTTCTTAATAACATGCACATACATTATTAATATTCTTATATTCTCATAGTACTGGGCTTAAAGAAACATCTTGGAGAGGGTACATCAGTAAAAATGGTTTGAGGACCAAAGTTTTATGCTATATAATAGTACAATTTATAATATAAATGTATAAAGGTTTACTAAAAAAGGGTTTGGGTCCCTTTCTTTATTAGGACGTTATGATTCTCCAGAGAGAAACGATCAATGATTGGTCAAACACAGCCTGTGTGTGTGTTTTCATGGTGTTGGACCTCATAAGCAGACAATGCCAGGTTTGATATGTGTGTGTGTGTGTGTGTGTGTGTGTGTGTGTAAGTTGCATTGCATCCCGACTCCATCACCCAGGCAGAGGAAGGCTTTGGGGGGGGCCCTCATCGACAGACCATTTAGCAAAAGGACAGATCCTGCCGCACTAAAACTAAGCATTATCATAAGAGCCCTGTTGTCGTGGCCCACGTAGTGGCCGTTTGATGAGTGATACCCCAACCCCAGCGACCTCCACCCACTCACCTATCAGAACCCCGCTGGGCTCCATTGTCATATCAACCTGGTTTTTCTTGGCAATGCGTAGCATCATGACTTTGGACCTTCTGTAGTGCTGGGTAGCCAGCAACCAGCGGAGAGACTCAGGAAAAAGCCTGGAATAGATGGAGGTGGCAGAGGAGGGGGCATTGAGAACGTAGAGAAGAAAGAACCACGGACAACAACAGGCCCAGGGTGTCAGCGCAAGAAGGAAAAAGGCGACAGAAGGAAGACAAAAACAGGGACAATGGAAGAAAGAGAGCTTTGTCCGAACGTCCAAACAGAGCGTGCTGTGTACTGCTCCCAACTGCGTAATACAAGTGTGTACTGTACAAGCTATTGCCTGGCTCTGGACGCAAAGAAACCCCTCGCTCGGAGGGCGGGACTCACCAGACATAGGGCAGCATCAGGACGAAGGGGCTGATTATAACGATTTGGAGCACCTGCCAGTCATCCCGGTCTGGCCAATTGCGACACAAAGCTGCGACTCCTGGCATCAAAAGCTGCCCTGCCACCATCAGAAAACTGGCCACCATAGTCATGGAAAAGCGCCAGTCTGGCAGACAAAGCTCAATCCCTAAATAGGGGGAGACGGAGGGTGAGGGAGAGAGAGTCAATGTTAGAAAACAACTGAAACAGGCCTATAGCTTAAGCACAGGTTCAGCTTTATTGGTAAGAGTGGAATGCATGAAGCTGAGTACATGTGTATTAATTGCATTGCATTTGTTAATCAGAACCACAGCCTTAATGGTCTGGTAATACGTAATGCAGCATGTTGGTAATGCTGAGGCCAATATCTAATTTACTCCATAAATAATTGATTCTTCTCCATCACTGAACATTCCCACGAGAAGCTGCTAGTTAAACGCCAGGCCGCATGTCGACTTATAATTAAGTACCCTCCCTGCATAGCATCTGCAAATGGTTTGGACCATCTACTGTACTGTTACATAAAGCTCCACCACCTCCTACTCCTGGTAACATAGTACAGCCCACATGGCAATGACCAGATGGTACGGCCTTTGTGAAGGTGACCCAAGGGGGGGGGGGGGGTGTTGTGCCGGGGGTGCAGGGCGGTGGGGCTATGTACGGTCACT
>JAOPJL010000017.1:2140339-2153868 GCA_027123545.1 Trisopterus esmarkii
ACACACACACACACACACACACACACACACACACACACACACACACACACACACACACACACACACACACATAAAGTTTGTTTTCTTGAGTTTGGTCAACTGTGGGAGAACAAACCTATTGTGAGCATTAAGATACTATTTAGCTTTGCCTCATGCAGTCCTCTTACAGTTTTTCTCAGTCACTTGGTACATTTCTCGAATCATCCTCGAAATTTGCAAAACAGTAAGTGCATTTCTCAAAACAATTCGTACAAATAGCAAAACACCATGGAATACCTGCAAAAGCCAGTCTCTTGCTCAAAATCCTTAGTTCATCTCTCAAAAGTAAATATCTGTTTCAATGAACATGTCAGTGCCATCAGAATGAAAAGTCCTTGTGTCATTGTGTCTAAAGACTAAATATCATGGTCATTTTGTCAAAATAACAATTGGAGGGATGTTCTGATGTAAACTATAGCTAAAGCTTTGAAGACAAATGTAAATTGTAAGGTACACCTTAGTGTATGTAGGAGATTTGTTGACAGACATGCCATTGCTATACAGAAAGGAAAATACATCACTGCATAGCACAAAGAAAATAACTAAAGTAGAAATGTAAACAATCTCCTTAGGGAAAACTGTACATGCAGTGATGTAGGAATAACAGTGCAGTCTTCCTATACCGCCTGCCGTTCCCGTCTGTTGGGCCACAAATTATCATCCACATCACAACAAATATCTTCTCTTGCGATGCAGTGTGGAATGAATCTTTTAGAGTGTCTTATCCAGCCTCTGCAGGCATCTACTGCGATGTCATCACACACTGCATCCATTGCAGCCAGATGGGTCATCTGTGTATGTGGCTGGTGTCGCGGTCATATACTTTCCATCTCCATGCTGAGAAAACATCCTCAATGGGGTTAAGGAATCAGCATCCTGTTGTAGGTTGCAAACCATTGCTTGATGATGTTGGAGAGATGTAAACTGAAATTGTCCCAAACTATCACATACTTTGGCAAGTCAAAAAAAAGTTTAATGGAAATGTATAGAAATATGCTTGACATATTTTGACAACTTGTTCAACCATTTTGCATGTGAAGACTTATGCAATGAACAAATGCCTAAATGTTGCGGGGTGAGACTATTCAACAGAGACCCATTATAATACATTTTCATCAACATGACATAAGCAATTGATAATGTAGGAAAGAGCAGAGAATTGTACATAATCATTTGCATGGATGTATCAAAGCATTTGCAACTTGGTCAAAGAGATATGAAAAGGCTTTTTTGATGTACGCAAGTGACACAATGATGTGAAGATTGAACAAGTAGTTTAGAGAATTTCAATTCTGATCTGAGAAATGTACCAAAGCGACTGAGAAAAATGTAAAATGGTTGCTCATTTAATATTTTGTCATGGTGCTATACGAATATACTTTCCTTGCCTTGCTTTGCCTGACACAGCTAAATAATACATAACACATAACAAAACAACTTAAATCAGTGTAGGTGTACGAGAACATCTGCTTTTATACTCGAAAAAGCAGGGCAATACGTATGCTCAGCAAGGCCCTACTCCACATGGGCGTGAGAGAAATTCAGGCTGGAAGAGAGCTTGGAAATCTTCTCTTCACACTCATCTGAAGAATTCCTCTGGATGCATCTTTTTTAGATCTACAGTACGAAGCTGACCGCCTGCAGGAACAATAGCAGTCATTGAATTAAGATCTGTCCGGCCAAACATCTCTGTCCGTGAGGCGAATAGCAATGCTGGCTCGCTTGGCAGACAAACTTGCGTAAAAATAAAGAAAACTGCTTCTGGAGAAGGAAAAATACTTTATGTGCAGAAATTGCATGTATACAAATGGGACGGATAAGAAGATTACATCAAATCTTGTGTCTGAAATCCTTCTGATCACCAATGAACAGGTTTTGAAATGCATAGCATATTTTTTTTTATAAAAAGAATGACATTTCCATCAAAGCAGGTCAGAAAGTGAAAAAAAGATAGCTGTCATGAAAAGCACGTCTAACTAGCCGATCCTGTTCACCCCACCCATGTTCGGCTGTGTTTGAGCAGACTGATGAAAAGCAGATGTTACGACTAGAAGTTGGGGAAGGATGCTGCCGCGGGCGGTCGTGCGTATGCTTACATGCTCGTGCGTGCGTACGTTAGCGTGCGATTGGTTTCCTTCAGTGAAATCAATGTTAAGGAGGGGGAGATGTTAGATGAGATGTTAACTACAATTAATTAGTCGCAACAAACCATAGGCTACAGGTATGACACATGCATTGTAATGCAACAGACCATAGGCCTACCATAGTGTAACAGATCTTCTGAAAAAAAACAACATTATAATGTCATCGTCTTTTCGTATTTTAGACTTAAACAAACAATGTTATGTAAAACTACATGAAAAGGGCACAGTGTTGCACAGGACATACGGAATCATTTTTAGGATAATAAACTAACGATGATACGGTCTTCGCCTAGCCTAATTCTTGAAGTTTAAAATAAAATAAATTGGTACATGGTCTCACACCCCTCTCCGGGAGCCAGTAGATTAAGAGGTTGAGGCGGTATGGGGCAGGTCGTAATGGATATAACTCTTGGCAGGTTTGGAAGGGGGCGTGGTAAAGATGGTTTACCAAAACTGAGCTCCTCTGTTGTTGAACTTCTAGTCTGCACCAGGTTGCTGCTTGGGGCAGACAGGTGTAGGTAGCTAGGGCGTCTCTGCAACTTGTAGGTAGCATAGGGCGTCTCTGCAACTGCGCCATTCTACTGCAGCAGCGCGCACTGCTGCCTGCAGTGAGGCTTATTTTTTAATCAAAAATGAGTATGTATGGATCCCAAAAGGGATTGAACAGCAATCGCAAGGGCTCGGCAAGGAGTGACGTGACTGGAGGTGGCAACTACCAGTACCAGTACACACGCAGCGAGACTGGACAAGGTGGCGGTAATGGATACGGGCCTGCAGACCCCTTCGTGGATGCATACTCCTACACCTTTTCTTCTGGAGGAGGTGCAGGTGGTAGCGGACAAGGGTAGGCCTATGTTTTTCAAATGTTGTTGACGTAGGTTAGGCCTTGGGGAGTTTGAATGTCGCTGTTTACTGTCGTCAGTTAAAAAAGTGAACCGCCGTATCGGATAAAACGCCAGGCTGATGCATGACATATGTAATCGATATATTATCCTATCTACCGTCTGGTTTGACCAAGGGTCATGCACTCCGCAGAAACAACCGATTCCCGTGCTGATCAATGCCACACCCAATATAATCGTTGGATGAATCTTTGATTAAACACCGACCATGATTGTATATATTCTGAACAAATGAATGAACTTGAACAAATGAATGAACTCTTTTTGACGTTTACGCAGTAGGCCTGATGTAGTGTTCATATAGATAGGCCTATAGGCCTAGTTGTTTGCACATTCTAATTTCAATGTTGATCTAGTAGGCAGGTTCCATAATTGCAAATGTAGTCGATTTGACAATTTGGCTGGTAAAAATAAATGCAGGGCAACATATTTAAACAACTGCTTGGCCAATAGCTTCTCCCACTCTGGCAGGTCAGAAAGAAACAATTCTATAAGTTAATTTAGGATCCTGCTTGGATATCTGAGGATTTAACCGTACCGATAGACTTCTGGAACAGGGCTATTGAATTATGATGTCTCATATGGCCCTGCTAGGATCAAAATGTACATTTGAGAAATGTTATGAAATTTGCATTTGAAAGTTACAGATGGGGTTAAGGAAAGACAGACGTTATGGTGTAATTATTATAATTATTATTTTTGGCTGTAAAATTCCTCAGCCACTGGCTGGTGGCATTTTTTAATTTTGTCATTTTATATTAATTACCAATTAATCATGCTTAATCAGTTTAGCTTGTTACGCTACCATTATGCCCACGTCAATTATGGCCCCCATTGGACTCTATTGACACTATTGAATAAGAACTGTGGAGCCCTGGAGGCCTTCAGACAGTAACTGGGATTAAGGGGTGATACAGAAATAAACCTGACAGCATTCAATACATATCAAACAGCAACTAAAACCCAACATATCCTCCATATCCATTGTCACATGGATATGATTCCATGGGCTGCAGGCTGCTGCTCATTATTCAGCTTCTCTTCGGCAGAGCGGCTCCACATACCTCCATTCCTCCCCTGTTCTGCGGTGTCATTCTGAGGGTTATTTACAGTTTGACACCCAGCCACCACTGCATTTCTCTCACTTCACTCTCAAGGCTTTCATTGAAGACCAGAAAGGCAAATATGTTGATAATTAAAACAGCGGTTGTAGAAAATCATGCCTATACAGGAAGAGCAACATGTTTGGCAGCTAAAGGCTTAGTTCCATGAGAGTATAGCTTTTGTTTGATGGTTGACATGGTAAACCCATAAATTAATCAACAATACAATAACATGTGTGTGTGTGTGTGTGTACCAGGGTATAATTGTAACGTTTATTTTAACCCTGTGTTTTGGGTGTATTTTGGATAATTTACAGGGCAATTTGATAAAACATTGAAAAAAACATGATACTTTCAATGTTGCATGACAGACCAATATTCAATGACTCCATTGAAAACAAAATTCTGGACCCGCTTTGCAAATACAGAGTAAAAACACAGGAGTTAACTCTATTACTCTACTATACTAACTCTACTATTCCAATTTGGAGGGCAATTACAAAAAATGCCTAATGCCTCAGACCCGTGTACATTTTTGACCAGTGTTTACACTCCTATAGTCTTTCCAAGGCCAAACAAATGTGTATCCTGTTGGGGATCATGGTGGTGGTCTCCGTGGTAACCACAACCATGGCCAGCATTTGAAGAAGTGGGTGACTGTGTGGCCCTATTTGATAATGAGGGTGGAACCCCTGATGGTTTAACACAGGGGCTCTGGCCTGCACCAGAAGGCTGTGATCCTGCAGGAGCAGTGTCAGGAGTTCCTGAGGAAGGCGGAACACGCCATGCAGACTGTAAGCCATACCACTCGTTTGTCTTTGTTGTTTTATTCATTAGTATATTTACATTTTTAATAATAGTGCCAAGTCAGGCTTGACGGGACGTCAAATAAGGTGAAAGTGAATCACAAAATGTCCTTTTACATTGTTTTTATTACTGCTTCTGGAAGAGACATAATTAAGGGAGTGATGTGGCTGTGATGACATGGTAATGATTGATGAGATGATCCCTATATGCTTCAACCCAGCGTGTTTGCATACATGTACGGCTGCTACAGATGTATGCTACATGAATATATAGAGTAGACTGAAGGGTTGACCCTCCTGGAAAGACTCAGAGCCGGCAGTGTTTAGAAAGAGTCAGTGAGCAATAAGAATACAAACATCATAACGCAACTTGGTTAAATGGGCAGGCAGGTTGCCTGCTCATTCGATCGAGTTGTGTTATGAAAATTAAGAAAGCAGGGATTTTCTACAAAGTATGACCAAGTAGGACCAAGTTATCAAGTTATCAAGTTATCTCATCAGAGCACAGTGAAACACAACAGGAGGAAGTTTCCATTGAAGAATTCCCAATTTTCTGAGACCATATTAATTGTGCAGCCTTATCTGTGCAGCCTCTTCTTCTTTTTCCGTGCATGTGACCTTTGACATCTTGCTGTGTGGTGTGCAGGGTGGGGATGGAGAGCGCTACATGGCCATGGCCAGGGACACCATAGATCAGCTGAAGGGCTGCGCGAGCCAACTCCGACAGATCGGCCAACCCAACGACAACGTGGTCAGAAGGTCAGAGCCTCTCTCTCTCTCTCTCTCTCTCTCTCTCTCTCTCTCTCTCTCTCTCTCTCTCTCTCTCTCTCTCTCTCTCTCTCTCGCTCTCTTTTTTTTTTTTTATTGCACGGCTATTACATAAAAATCTTATTACAAACAGTTATACTCAGCAAGAGCTTGATGTTTACTCTTTTTTAATACCGTAGCCACCACAGAATATTTTTTGAATCCATAATCTGTTAATCACAGTAAATTAATAATCGAATATTGGGCTAAATAACATTATTATTATTATTATTATTATTATTATTATTATTTATATGATGCTGCAACCCTACCCTAAGTCACAGTTTCTTAGAGCGAATGCTCTCATGTCATATGTTCCCCACTGGCTGCTGACGGCCCTGTTCTGCCCAACACGTGCTACGCAGCGTGGAGGTGTGCAGGGACCAGCTGAAGGGAGTCCACATGGCCATCAGTGAGACCATGCATAGGAGAAGGAAGAGCACCCGAGGCAACTCGGGAGTATGGGAGGATCCCGGCCGGACCTACATGGATGCTATGGCCTGGATTGCACAACAGAAGGTACACATGTATACCTCTCTTTCCCTCTTTATTTCCCTTTTTCTCTTTCTCTCTCTTTTTCGTTCACGCTTACTCACTCACTCACATTGATGACTAAGGAATGGATTAGTTGTAAATTAATTTGATTTATTGAGCAGGAATCCCTTTGATGCTTGACCCATTGCAGTTAAAAGTGGTGATCATGTGACCCACAGTCCTCTATAACAACAATGAATGTGTGCACAGGCAAATAAATACTCGCACTACAGAAACTTGTGACATTAATGCACTTCTGTTGAATTATGACTTTGGAAATGCACCCCTCTCATTGCACAGATAACACACACAAGTGCAATGGTGGGGTTGAACCTGATTTTAGCAGGGTTTACTTCACTGACAGTCATGCACTTTAGGGGCAGTGAACACCCTAACAGTTGTATGCTACATGACTATTCAGTTGAGCCTGAAGGGTTTCTTCTCCTGGAAAGTTTCCAGGAGAAAATAAATAATACTCTGCCTGCTCATTAATTCCTCAGATGATGGTGTACATGTTTTAAGCTAGGAACTCACTAGATGGTGATGGTCTTATTTGAACCCTAATTAAGCAATGTTGATGAGTGAAAAGTCTGCACTAGTCTGTGTAGTGAGCAGGCGTTCAGGCCTACCTGATTGAGCCTGAGAACATTCTGAGCCGTCCCGATTCCAGTCTTTTAGGGAACCACGGCCGGTGTTAAATAGATATTTACATCTGGAACCAGTAGCGATCTGAACCCGATGCTGTAGTTTGGGCTGGTTAACGCCAGTGGTTGTGTTACCTGTGCCGTTAAATGTGTGATACCAAGTTTTTCTACAGTCCCTTACGATTTCCAGTTCAATTGGTTTAGAATGTTCCATTGAGTGTGATTGAAGTAACTTGTATCTCTGACTCCCCCTGCTGGCGCTGCTGATTATGCTCATCTGGGGGTCATTATTTCAGTTGATCATTCCTCTTTCCTAGAACTCCTACTCCTATGTGCTATGAACTGAATTAAGGCAACATCTAGTTAAGTTAGCAATTCTACTCACTAATTACGGATAGGTATATTAATTATTAAGTATTAATTATAAATATTAAAAAAATTCAGTCAAAAAAAGTTTTCAGCACATGCAGTACCACTCCATCCACACTCTTGCTATTTCAATAAAGGACCAACCTAAAGAACAGTGGATGTCATTATTTTTATAGTTGTATTTCAGTCGGAGCCATTACAAATGGAAATATATAGTACTTGAATGTATTATTTGAGAAATTCATAGCTTTGTTAGGAGGAGGGGTATTACCATGAACCTCAACAGACTAAAGAATGTGCGGTGGTTTGTGTTCCAGCGTCTGATCGAGACCGCTCCTTGGGGCGACGACCAGGAGACCCTCCAACAGCAGCTGGTCAAACATCAGAAGTTCCACAGCTCCATCCAGAGGAGTGACGAGGTGGACCGGGCCAAGGATGAGCTGGTGAGGCCTCCCGCTTCTCACCTGCAGGCCGCAGTGAGCACAGAAGTGTCAGCAGTCGTGGAGCATGTGAAGCATGTTGGATTTGTGATGGACTACACCACTTCTCTGTTGCTACAAACCCATGTGCATTCACCTCACTGACAGACCGTCATCATTCAGTCACCCATCATATTGGCCCTGCACCGATCCGACCATCATATCCGGATGTAATGAAATGGAACTATTGTAGTTGTGTCTTTTTCTTTATTTTGCTCAAATATAAAAATCTTGCCTATGCCCCCCCAAAGTTCAGCGCAGGCCCTAGTCTCATCTGAAGATACTATGAATGAACTTTGGAATTATTGTGTATTAATAACACCAATTATTGTGTATTAATAACACCATAATGTTTGATGTGACCGTTACTCCGTTACATAGCATCAAAACGGCGACAAGGCTGCCCTCCATGCCCTGGACCAGGAATGGGACAGCCTCCAGGTAAGGGGACATTAGCCTCCTTCCTCTTTGGTGTGATTCTCACCTTCAATGAGCTTTAATTGAATCTCATACCCATGCAGAAAATGTCCTTCAGTCGGAGCGAGTGGCTGCAAGAGCTGCAGCTGATCATCGTGGACATCTCCAAGGAAATCATGTGGGTGAACTACAGGGAGGAGGAGGAGCTGGTCTTCGACTGGGGAGACAGGAGCATTGACCTGTACATCCCCAAGAAGCAGGAGAGCTACTCTGTGAGTAAAACCTGCTCCTGTGGTTCTACTGTTATCTTAATTGTCCAATGACATTGCTTGAGACTTGACCCTGTATTTGAGTCCAACCCATGGGTTCGATTTGCCGGGAACTATTATCTGTTTTTCATGAGAGCGGGCCATGCGGTTGAGATTAGGCCCGGCCAGCAGCTGCTGCCAAAGAACTTTGGCATTGAAGCCGCTACAATGTGTTCCTCTAAGTGCATGAGGAGGCTTGGTTTGGGCTGTTTTATGTGGTTGTCTTTGGCGTTGCTAAGTTTCTTCTCCCCATGTTGTGCCACAGCAATTGATGAGTGCCCTGGAGGGGAAGGAGAGGGACCTGAATAGACTTAAGGTCAAAGTAGACGTGGCCCTGAAGAACAACCACCCCGCCTCCGACAAGATCGAGGTGTGTACAGTTCCTATGGATGTGACAGCCAATTGCAGAAGTACACGACGTGTTATCATGCAGTGGATCCAAATTTAAAAGTAACACTACAAAAGCTGTGACTAACATGGTTACACAGTGTCACTTCACCGTCAGCATTACAATGATCTGTTTCCCATGGGTGTCTTCCTCAGGCCTACATGGACACTCTGCAGACACAGTGGAGCTGGCTCTTGCAGATCACCAAGTGCATTCATGTCCATCTGAAGGAGAACGCAGCCTATAGCCAGGTACTAGACCATCACACACACATTCAAACACTCTAAAGTGTGATACAGAATTCCCTGCTGCTCTATATATAAACCTATCCTGACACACACACACACACACACACACACACACACACACACACACACACTTAATTAATACAATTAATAGATGCAAACAAATATAATCACTTCTCAGTGCTACACGAACAAACAATAATCAAGGGCTACAAAAAGCAGCTCCTCATTCATGTAGAGTGGACGGCCATTGATAGTGAGCAGTTGTTAGCAACCTGCGTGAGCAATGACGCATTCCAAAAATGTAACTTGTTGGTATCGTTTGTGCACTCAAGTTCTTCAAGGAGGCGAATGAGACGTACGCCACACTTCAGAAGGAACATGAGACCATACGCAAGAAGTTCATCTGTGACAAGGACACCTCCCTGGACAGCCTGCTGGCGATGCTTGCAGACCTAGAGGTGGGTCAGAGGCACTGTAGGAACAGCCCATCATTACGTTGAAGTACTTCTCTGCATCTCAGGGGATTTGCCCCCTCGCGTTCGTCTTCATTTTCTAGAAAGAAAAGGATAAAATCCTGGAGAACAAGAGGCAGGTCCAGCACCTGGTCAACACGTCCAGGAGCATCGTGAGGCTGAAGCCCAGGAACCCCGAGGAGAAGAGCAGCACCACCGTCATCGTGCGAGCCCTCTGTGACTTCAAACAAGACCAGGTGAGCGGTTACATGTTGTATGGAAAACCTCCACCCTGGAAAAGCCTTTCTTCTCAACTTTCTACATTTTAGTAAAAAACAACAACGAAATGTTCACCAAGACTTCTTGAGACCCTAACCGAACCATTTTCAACTGGATTAAAGGATTTATGGGATGCCTTTTGTGGGATGACTTGTAATGGCTTGGTGAGCAACAGGGGAAATATGACTCAAGACTCAGGAGGCAAAGGTCTGGTCTGGGTAGAAAGAATGGTCTTTACTAGCAGATAGATCGGTACACGGGAAATCAGTTGAGGATCAAGGCAAACAACCCGGCAGGGAGAAGACCAAGGCGTAGTGGGTCGGTACACGGGCAATCAGTTTGAGATCAGAAAACTGGGAGCCTTAAATATCATGCTAGGACGCTTGATACAAAGAACAGAGGAAGGGGCACAGAGGAAGGGGAACATGCTGACTAAATCCACTAGGAGTGGGATGTAAATGAGGGACAGGTGAAAACAATGTGAGTGAGGACAATCAGAGAAACAAAAGGAAGTGAAATAATCAACGCCGGGGGCACGATGTGACATGACTTTACATTAGTAAGACTTTAAGTGTGTGTGCTGTGCGGTGTCCACAGAAAGTGATCTGTAAGGACAACGAGGGCATCCTAAAGGATAACAGCCAGCGCAGCAAGTGGCAGGTGACTGGACCAGGAGGCCTGGACATGCTGGTGCCCTCCGTCTGCCTGCTGGTCCCGCCCCCAAACCCCATCTCTATCGCCATGGCCAAGAAGTAGGAACCCCCCCACACACATGCAATGAGGATGGTTTTTCTTTTCTTCATATAATTAAAATATTTTTTTGCATTATCATACAAATAATAAGAAGGGCCACACAAAGTTAATTTCTTAGTAGCTTCACTTTTGTCACAATCTAAATCCATGTATTTGCCTTTGCTTTTTCTTTGGGGGTTAAAGATTTAAAGAGCCAAATGGCAGCAGTGTGCTCAGATGTTATAAGTCTACTATCAATGGTCACAGAAATGTTGAGGTTCATTTATGGTGGTCTGGCTTATTCCCAGAGTGTAAATGAAAAGTAGAAGCTAGAAATGTCGGTCTGTGATCTATGTCGCGCGTTTCTTTCCAAAGGAATGACCAGTACTACGAGGCCATTCTGTCCATATGGAACCAGCTGTACATCAACATGAAGAGCCTCATCTCGTGGCAGTACTGTCGAATGGATATCGAAAACATCAACTCACTCACCATCGCCATGGTAAGGCTAGGCCAGGCTTGAGTTGACAGTCTTTAGGTTGGTATACCGTCATTTTCCGCATTTAGGCCGCATCGTGGATAAACCGCAAGCCTTTGATTTATCTTCATAAACCACACCCATATATAGGCTGAACAAGTTTCAAATGGGCTAATTATGTGTGAATGCTGACAGCTGAATGAGAACCACAAAGCATTGCTGAAAATGCAGAGAGAGTATAAAAGATTACGATACTCCGTTTTGATATTATCAAAGATACAAGTGTGTAGATTTGTTAAATGGTTTGAACGAAGGTAAACGGTTGAAAGTTGATTTAGTTACGATGTTTTAAGTAGTTAAAGTAAAAGAAGTGTCAAACAAAGACGAGATCACTCGGGAAAAATGGTAATGCGAATTGGGCATGTTGGATGGATTTTTAGAAGTTGTTTTCCCATGTATTGGCCACACCCATGCATAAGCCACATAGCTTACGGATTTTTGGAAAATTTGTGTATAAACCGTGGCTTGTAGTCGGGAAGTTACGGTACATGAAAAAGATATTAGTTGATGGCTATTTGTTGAATATGATTTGTTGAGTATTTTTGCGTGCATGTGTGTCCATTTGTGTGTGTGTGTGTGTTCCCCAGCTGTCTCAAATGTCTTCTGAGGAGTACCGCAGCCTGATCAAATGCTTGGAGACTCACTATGCAGAGTTCAGGGCCAACTCCCATGGCTCCCAGCTGATTGAAGAGGAGGACATGATGGCCATTGAAAGCCAGTACAATGGAGCCCAGAATCACTATGAGCAACTGGTGGTGCAACTGCCTTCCTACACCCAGTATGCCTCAACAGACTACGGTACACAACCGAAAATACTTGAAATAAAATCATCTAATAGTCATTGTCGATTGTAAGACTAAAAGACAACAGTATATCCAGTTTACTTTTGTGGTTAAAATATATATTTTTATATCTTAACATTATATATCTAAACAAATTTTCTACCAGCTAATCCAATATATTGCATATTCTCCCCCCAGCTGTTCAGCTACAAAACATCGAACCACAGAAGGTTGAACCGAAATGGCATCTAGTACACCAACCAATGTATATTATTCAGCAGCCAAGCCAGCAGGTCATCATCCAGGAGGAGCAGGAGATACGAATGGAGATTCAGATGGAAAGGATGAGGGAGATGGAGGAGGAGGAGGAAAGAAGGAGAGTGGAAATAAGGAGACTAGAGGAGACAAGAAGGCTGGAGGAGGAGACCAGGAAGAGGGAGGAGGCAATGAGGCTGGAGGAGGAGATGAGGAAGAGGGAGGAGATGATGATCAGGGAGGAGGAGAGGAGAAGGGCGGAGGAGAGGAGAAGGGCGGAGGAGAGGAGAAGGGCGGAGGAGGCAGTGAGGAAGAGGGAGGAGGCGATGAAGCGGGAGGAGGAGAGGAGAAGGGCGGAGGAGGCGGTGAGGAAGAGGGAGGAGGAGATGAAGCGGGAGGAGGAGCTGAGGAAGAGGGAGAAGGCGATAAAGCGGGAGGAGGAGAGGAGGAGGATGGAGGAGATGCAGAGACTGGAGGAGGAGGTGAGGCTGAGAGAGGAGAAAAGGAAGATGGAGGAGGCGAAAAGGAAGATGGAACTCAAGAAAGTAGAGGTGAAGAAGGACCACGTGATCAAGAAGGAAGCGGTGCGAACGGTCAAGGCCGAGTCTGTGAAGAGGAAGACGGTGTCCTCCGCCTCCTCCTCTTACTTCCATGGGTCCAGCTCCCGCAGCCTGATGGAGCTCCGCAGCCTCAGGACCAGGATGGAGTCAGCAGAGGGAGCGCTCAACCAGCACCTCCACATCAGTCTGGGGGACGACAAAGTGCGGGACCATGGCATTCGTATTTCAGAGTTGGAGGTAGATGTCAAAACTCATGCACAGACACACAAGCAACAACGCACACACACACACATGCATGCACGCTTGCATGCAAGCACACAAACACACACACACAAACACCAAGCATGCGCAAACATGCATGCACATGCTAATGTACAGATGACACACAAATATAAATATTCCCTTTGATTCCACATCTTAAAGAACAATTCTGGTATTTTGAACATTGGGCCTGCTTTCTGGTTTGTCTAGGATGAAATAGAGTAGTTGACACCAAAATTTTCACTATTGGTCCAGTCTCGGGTATTGTGCTCATTTCGAATCACCCTGCCTGCTTCAGAATGGCTGGCTACGGGCATTCACAAATGTCAAATGTCCTTAAAATGTCCTTAAAACAACCCTAAACGTTTGTTTTCAGAAATTTGCAACTCACCGAGAGTTTAGTTAGTTGATGTTCCAAATCAAGTATCGTAGCGAAATACAGTTTCTGTCGTGTTTTATTTGGCATTTTGTAAATCCATTGA
>JAOPJL010000017.1:2154244-2165633 GCA_027123545.1 Trisopterus esmarkii
AACGTCAAGTTTTATGTCCCGAGGTTGTTAAGAAGACATCGTTTTTTTTTTGTCTGTTGCCCTGATCAGTTGCCCTGATCAGTTGCCCTGTGTCTCACCTGGTGGCCCGTCGCCGGCAACATTGCTCAGCAACATTGCCCTAGAAGTTGCCCCGTGTATCATCAGCTTAACACTCTGTCTCTAACTCTCTGTCTCTAACTCTGTTTCTAACTCTCTGTCTCTAACTCTCTGTCTCTAACTCTCTGTCTCTAACTCTCTGTCTCTTACGGGCCAGAGCAAGGCACAATCAAAATTTCTTCAGGAATTTTCTAGTTTGTACTTTATTCTATCATTTCTCCAACTCAGGCTGCGGGCCCTCAGGAAGCTGCTGGAGAGTGTGTCACACGGTGAAGACATAGTGAAAGTGCATGAGGCCAGGCTGACAGAGAAGGATACCACTTCCCTCTCACCCGGAGAGGTAGAGGACTACATAATGTACCTCAAGGTAATGGTCTATGTTCATCTTTGGTCCTTATCATCCAATGCCTTTTACAGTATTTGATGAGGATTCTGTTATAAGTTATAAGTGCTTACTGCGCACATGATCGGGTGTGGCGTTGGAGTACAAATATATCTAATTGACGCCATCAGACATCATTCTTTTTTGCTAATCTGGTACCAAATGAAAGCCCCTAGCCACTGACTAGCATGTAATAAATGTACTACGAACACTCTAATGCTCACTATTGTTCCTTGTGGTCCCGAATCACTCAATTCCTTACTCCTCTCCCACTACTCATTGACACTTCACCATTTGTCGTCGGTTGTAGAATATGAAGGTTGAGTTGGACCAAAAGAGGGACGTTTTTGACTCCATGGAGGTAGAGATGGAAAAGGCGAACAACTGGAACAACCAGGTGGGCGACTCCTCCCACAGGTGTGATATGGCCACATACAGCGAGCTGGTGGGCCAGTTGACCAACCGCTGGAGACGCATCCACACCCAGATTGACTGCAGGTGTGTTCTCAGCCCCACGTCACATACACAAATAAATGACCACACACCCTGAATGCATGAACTATTCATGGGTCTTGTGTATGTGTATGTGTATGTGTTTGACCATGTGTTTTGTCCTCCTCCAGACTGAAGGATCTGGAATTCTACGTTCCCCAGCTGCAGCAGTACAAGAACCACAGCACTGCCCTTAATGAGTGGATCGACTCCACGCAGAAACGCCAGAAGGCCCTGCAGTCCACCAAGACAGAGGACCTCGAAGCTGTCATCCTACACATCAGCCAACAGAAGGTCTTTCACCTGCTCATTTTATGGTCCAGGACGTGGGTGTCAATCATAAGAAATGCAACATGACCTAAAGGAACATCATTTGCGTTTTCCAGGCACTGAATTCTGAGATCAAGGAGAAGAGAAGGACATTAGATAGTGTGCTGACCGAGTCTGGGGACTGTGTGAGCTCCATCAAGGTAATCAACAGACATCACGCATACACTGAAACTCCATTGGAACGCTATCCTATTCCTTTTATTATTGTCCTCAATTTAAACTGTTGTTTTATAGGACTATGAATCAGACCTTGCCGCCTTTGGCTCTGGATTAGAGACTCTTCTCAACATCCCCATCAAGAGGACCATACTGACGTCTCCATCTACAGAGTTTAATCAAGAGGTAGTCTCACAAATCAGACTTATGATTCATATGTCGGGGGTGCTTAGCTCAGGAGGTAGAGCAGGTTGACTTGTAACCGGAAGGTTGCTAGTTCGATCCCCGGCTCCTCCTAGTGTTGATGTGTGAGCAAGACACTTATCCCTGACGTGCTGGATGTCGCCCTGCATGGTTGACTCTGCCGTCGGTGTGTATTAACCATTGTAAGCCGCTTTGGATAAAAGCGTCTGCTAAATTCCCTTAATGTAAATATATAAAGTCAATGGGGTGCAGGGGTTGACACTACGGTTTCAAAAGCACTTGGGCAAGTACAGTTCATATTCGACTTGCCCGAATGTAATTTTCACCTGCCCAAATCAGAATCTTGAACAGGCCTCTTTTTGCCAGGCACCTGGCCTGGTTTTGGGGTGCAAAGAAAACTCATCTTAGCTCAGACTGAAGCTGAATGTTAGCTCCCACAAATGCACATTTTTATAAAATAGCGAACTTCTCTCGGTTTACTTATTTACTTAACGGTCACATCGTGCCATGAAGTGATTTCAGTCTGCCGTTGCAACCTATTAAAGCTATTGCCCAGTTATATGTAGACCTGCATGCTTTTATCTGGATTTTATGCAAGTATACCTAACTAAATATCCTACTTAGTAGCAAAGATATGTCATTTTTAACTTTCACGTTTCTTGTAGGTCTAAATGAATAATCACAATCGCCTTTACAGTAGTGTTGTCACGATATTGTATTTTCTAACCTTGATACATTACCTGGAAAAATATTGATATTCTATACCATTTTTGATACCATGGAAAAACTGTTTTTTTCAGAAAATAACGTACACAAAGTAAATAGAGTATATCTCCAAAACTGCAAGAGCTTTAACATGTTATCTGGGTGCCAATAGAAAGATTGTTGTGCAAGTGAAATATTCAATGTGAATACTTCTTGGTTAGAGTGGATAAAGCTGGAACACGGTATAAGTGGAAGATTACATTTCCACCTGAAATAATGATCAGTTGGTCATTATCAGGTGGTAGCCCTGTCATACTATGAGACAAACAGGTAGATATCTTACAGTTTTGACACTTGACACCTCTATTTAAAGTTCAGGGGAAATGTAATCGAATGACACCAAGCCAAACACTCGCAAATACAAATATGGCCACTAGATTGCGCTGAAGAACATGTGTTCTGATTGAAGGCAATTTACCATTTTCTTCAAAAACCTTCTCTTAGTCATTGATTGTAAACACCTTGTTTAGTTGCAAAATTTGGCCATGAAAATGATCTGTTCATGGTGGTTTTATGCAATCAGATTCAACTTTGTGGACAAAAATCACTAAGGTAAAACATTTTTGGTTGTTAAAGATGCCATCAGGTGTGGTGTGATTAGCCGTTACAAGCCGTTTTGAAAGTCTCTTATGACATCACAGGTTAGTGTGTGTTAGTGTGATGGATAGATGAGCAACGTTTACTACAGTCCACTGGGTAGGCTGGTAGACTGATCTATCCAGCACACATCTAGGTGGACACGCCCACCAGTGGTGAGACAGATTTTCAAAACGCCTTGTAATGGCTAATCACTAACTTTTTAAGGTGCCACACCTGGTGGCATGTCATGGGACCTTTTACAAACCCTCAAAAATCCACTTGCCCGTTCAGGCAACTAGAGATCAATCTCATTTTGCCCAAATATTATTTTTAGTTGCCCCGGGCAAGCGTGCAACCGTTAGTGTCAACCCGCGTTTCACTTTTTTGCTTCATCTTTCGACCAATCATGTCGCTGAGGGCAGGGATTTGTTAGTGGGTAATTGGCAAACGCAAACTCAGCCACCACTGGTAAAGTGTAATTAAGCATGTATTGGTTTAAAATCAACAATGTGTAGACTGGAGGCTGTAGAAATATACTTTTAAATACTACTTTTATAGCCTTATAAAATCGGCTTCTGAAAGCTTTTTCCACTCACTCTAATTTGTTTCTCTCTGGTAGAATATCTCCGTAATGAATACAACAAATATTTTGTAATCTCTTCTGCAGGCTGTGGAAATGCAGACTCGCTACATGGAGCTGTTCACTCTATCTGGTGACTACTACACATACCTGGGAGCAATGCAGAAAAATATGGAGGAGCTAAAGGTATCCCAATATGATAAATGTATATTCTAACTAAACTCACTTCCAACATGTTGGCTCCAGCACATCAGTGGCCAAATATTGGTCTTTGAATGGTCATTGTTTAAAACATGACATTATATTGAAGAATATAAACTAATAAGCCAGGGTTTTGGCTGTTTCTTCACACATCTTTGTGTTGTGTCTCGCATTAGATCCGTAATACCAGAATTGATCTTCTGGAGGAGGAGCTCCGGCTGCTGAAAGGGTCGATAGAGGGCCACACCACAAAGAACCGGGAGCTGCAGGATGCTCTCGCCCGCTATCAGCTGGAGCTCTCCAATTCTAAGGAGCAGCTGCTGTCGGTGGAGAACGGAAATGAGGACGAGTCACGGAAAAGGAGGCTGGCAGACGATCGCTACAACAAGCAAAAGGAAGAATATGAGAGCCTGCGGAGAAGAGCGGAGAAGAACATGACGGATATGGAGCACGAGGCGGAGCAGCTGCGTCAGAGGCTGGCTGATGAGTCGGCAAGGGTGAGAGAGCTGCAGTTGGAGACATCAAAGGTAAGGGCTGTTTGCATTGCTGAGATGAAGAGCTTTAAGCTCAGCTATGAATCCCAGATCCAAGCCAGTCACGCAGACATTGAGCATCTCACTGCCCAGTGGGAGGAAACTGCAACTGAGCAGAAGCTGCAGTGTGATCGCATGGAGGTGGAGAGGAAGGATCTGCAGGAGGAACTGACCAGGCACTGGCTGTCAATTGGCGAGGCCGAGGAGGGCAGGAGGAGGGCAGAGCAGCGGGCTCTCAATCAGCTCTCTGTTATCACAGAGGAGGGACACCGGAGGAGAGACCTGGAGGATCAGCTGGAGGCGCTGATAAGGCAGAGAGAGGCAGACGATGCCCGGCACAGGGTGGAGCTGGTTGAACTCACAAAGACGCTGGAAGAGAAGAGTGCCCAGGTGGCATACGTCACACATAGCCTGTCGGAGGAGACACGTAGGAGAACAACCATAGAGGAAGGCCAGAATGTTTTAGAGGAGACCCTGGCCAAGCTACACATGGAGCTGGCTAGCTCCTCCGTGTCTATCGCAGGGTTGAAGGAGTGTGAAGAGGGACTTGAGAGGATGCACTTTGAGATTGAGAGGCAAGTTAGCGAAAGAAGCAGAGCAGAACAGCATGTCAGCAGGTTACAGGGCCGTATAAAGGACCTTCAGTCCGTAAGAGATGTGCTGGAGAGCCAGGTAGAGGTGCTCAGGAAGTCCAATCAAGAGGAAGTGAATCAAAGGAAGATTGTAGAAATGGAGCTGGAGCAGACCACACTCACAATAAGGGAGTATACCAGTAACATCAACTTGCTGCTTGAAAGCCAAGAAAATGCCACCACTGCAGAGAGGAGAGTTGAGGAGGATATGCTAAGGTTGAAAAGTGAACTGGACCAAAGCTTGAGACAAAACAAGACCTCTTCAGAGCACCTGAATAAGTTAAGTTTTGAACTGAAGGCCCTTCAGCAAAACCTCTTTCAGGAGCAGGCATTTGTAAAGGAGGCCAATCTTTGCAAGGCGAACCTTTACAAATCTATCGAAGACAAGAGTGAGGCGTTGAACCAGAACTCTGTTGAGCTTCAGAAGTGGAAGGAGAAGACAGAAACCCTGACCAAAGAGAGGGTGAGATTGGAGGAGGTGCTGCTAGTCGTAAGCCACGAGAAAGATGAGCTTCTAAGATCCAAACTGGGAAGTGATGAAGAGCTGGTCACTCAAGTCTCTGCCTTGGAGCTCCAGTTGCAGAGTAGTAACCGCAGAAGTTTAGACTACAAGAACCTTGTCACAGAACTTTCCACAGAGAGGGAAAAAATGAAGCTGGAGATAGAGAAAACCCAAAAGCAGTTGATTGAGGTACATAGAAACTGAAGTTCTGGACTGCTTTCATCTTTCCAGATAGTCTCTTCCGGATTTCTAGTAGTGAATGACTGTCGGTCATCCCTTCTTCTGCATGCATGAACACCTTGTTAATGAAAAGTAGAGTGATGCATTCAACTTTTCGTGAATTATTTGAACACAGATACCATTATGTGTTTAAATATGAATGCATGCAAACCATTCGCATGTATTCTGCGGCTCTCCCGATCCTCTAGCTGCAATCCTAGCTCACAATCTCAAGTGTAACCTTTGTATACTGTATACACTTTTATCTGCATGTCTTTTTCCTTTTGTTCTGTTTGGAATCATGCCTTTGTTTCTCCAAATTCATTTGTGTTATTTTACTGGTCCACGAATGCAAAGAATGAACATTTTCAAAGCTATAATCAGCAATTTGAACGCTGGTTTAAATTTACTTGACAAAAAAAATGCTTTGCTTTAAAAAATATATTCTTAATATATATATTAAGAATCTTAAAATTGATGCCTAGTTGCTTGAGTTTACATCTCATCAAAACAGTTTTGTTTTGTTGTTCTGTCAAATTGCAAAGCGTGAACTGTAGTTTCTTGTTGTAGTCTTGTGTAGTTTTTTGTCTATTAGTTGTTTGTGTTTTATATTTTGTGAATTATCACACTACGTTGTAATTCATACTAGGATGCGATTGGTGATGTGCAAGTTGTATATGGAATTGAAATATGAATTGAAACAGTTACACATAGTTGTACATTTGAATTGAGTTGATATCCTATGTGTCTGTAATGCCATTAAAAATATTGGCACTATCGTTACTAACTTACTAAGATTGGAAAAATCATGCAACTAATTTGTAATCATAAGTCTTCAACTTATTTGCTCATCATTATTAGCATTTACTTAAAGTGGCAAGCTCAAACATTTGGTCGAGGTTCTCTTGGTTACACTTTTGGCAAAAAACATAAATTTTTCCATAGTTCCCTACGGTGTTTCCATATACACCTAGTTCATGACAATACACCAAATGAAGGACTAAGTGAGCCATAGACTCGATCAAAATCTTAGAGATTGCCATTTTAACAACCTTTTTGTAAATAGTGGTTTTATAACATACACATACATTTTGAACTGCATATTAGTTATTGTTGGATTTATTTGAATTAATTCATCTATATATTCATTGTAATTTTACCCTTATTAATGTTGTTTCTTCCATTTCTCTTTATTTCCTATTTGCAGACTACGGAGGATCTTGAGCACACCAAGCTATCTCTGGAATCAGAGTCCCACATCAAACAACGTCTACAGGAAGAGAACGATAGGCTAAAGAATGAATTTAGGTTCTTGAAGGACAAATATGACAGCAAGGAGAGCCAAACAAGACTCTACGACTCTGACAAGGAACGCTTTGAACAGGAGAAAAATGACCTTAAAGGTGAGATACAGAAGCTAAGAAAGGAGTCAGAGGTGGTTATTTCCAGAAAAACTATGGCGACTGAGCTAAAAGCAGTTAGAGAGCCTCCAAACCTTATCTTTGATGGTGTCCGCAAGACAGTCACAGCGAAACAGTTACATGATTGTGGTGTGTTGGATGAACTAACATATAACAAACTGTTGGAAGGGAAAAAGAGGGTCCCAGCTGTGTCTGTTGACAAAAAGGTCATTCTTAAAGGGACTGGACCCATTGCTGGGGTAGTGATTGCAAGTCCGAAAGGTATATTCTCCTTGTCTGGGCCCTTAAGTAAAATGTCCCTTAGTGAAGCCAAAAAAGAAAACCTTCTACCTCTTGATTGTGCTGATCTTCTTTTGGATGCCCAAGCTGCCACAGGGCACATGATTGATCCTAGACTGAATCAGAAGTTGACAGTGGAGGAGGCCTGCGATCAAGGATTGGTGGAGGAAAACGACCGCCAGAGGTTGCTCGCTGCTGAGGCAGCTGCTGTGGGTTACCATGATCCTGGAACAGGGAAACCGCTATCAGCATTCCAGGCAATGAAGAAAGGGTTGATTGACAAAAGCACAGCACTGCGTTTGCTTCAAGCACAGGAGTGTACAGGTGGCATTTTAGATCCCATGCTTAGTGTATTCCTCCCAAAAGACATTGCGATGGAGCGTGATCTGATCAATGAGGATATGTATCAGGCTTTGAATCAGAGGCCTGAGCTCTACATGGACCCAGAAACAGAACTGGGTGCCAGCTATATATCACTTAAAAGGAGATGCCAAACAGAGCCAAACACAGGGCTACTGCTTCTTCCAGTCTCCAAAAAGCTAGACCCATCTAAACTGGTGTTTGATGGTGTACGCAAACCAGTTACAGCAAAGCAGTTGAATGATTGTGGTGTGTTGGATAAACCAATGTTAGATCAACTGTTGAAAGGGGAAATAAGCGTCCAAGATGTGTCTGTTGACAAAAAGATAATACTCAAAGGGACTGGACCTATTGCTGGAGTAGTTATTGCAAGTGCGAAAGGTACAGTGTCCCTTTCTGGGCCATTAAGTAAAATGTCCCTGAGTGAAGCCAAAGAAAATGATCTTCTTCCTCTCGATTGTGCTGATCTTCTTTTGGACGCCCAAGCTGCCACAGGTCACATGATTGATCCCTTAACAAATCAGAAGTTGACAGTGGACGAGGCCTGCGACCAAGGATTGGTGGATGAAAACGACCGCCAGAGATTGCTTGCTGCTGAGGCAGCTGCTGTTGGCTACTACGATCCTGGCACAGGGAAACCGTTATCAGCATTCCAGGCAATGAAGAAAGGATTTATTGACAAAAACACAGCACTGCGTCTGCTTCAAGCACAGGAGTCTACAGGTGGTATTCTAGATCCCATGCTTAGTGTATTCCTACCAAAAGACATTGCCTATGAGCGTGATCTGATCAATGAGCAAATGGACAAGGCTTTGAATCAAAGGCCTGCGCTCTACTTGGACCCAGCAACAGAGCAAGGTACCAGCTATATATCACTTAAAAGAAAATGCAAAACAGAGCCAAACACAGGACTACTGCTTCTTCCAGTCCCTAAAAGGCTAGACCCATCTAATTTGGTATTTGATGGTGTTCGAAAGCCAGTCACAGCAAAGCAGCTACTTGATTGTGGTGTGATAGACAAGCCCACATTGAAAGACCTATGCACCGGAGAGAAAACTGTATCAGAGGTGTCTACCGACAAAGTAGTTAGTCTTAAGGGGAATGGGCCCATTGCTGCTGTGATAGTTGGCAATCAAGTCAAAATGTCCTTTTCAGAGGCCAAAAAGCAAGGTCTTGTTCCACCAGAGAGTGCTAATATGCTACTGGAGGCCCAGGCTGCCACAGGGCACATCATTGATTCTAGAACCAATCAAAATCTCACTGTAGAGGAAGCATGTGAGAAAGGGGTGGTAGCAAAGGAAGATAGAGACAGGTTGCTGGCAGCAGAAGCTGCTGCTATTGGCTACTATGATCGTAGAACAGCCAAGCATCTATCAGTGTTTGAAGCCATGAAGAAGGGAATTGTGGACAAGAAAACTGCACTTACTCTGCTTCAGGCCCAAGAATCTGCAGGAGGCATTCTAGACCCTGTGAAGAGTGTTTTCCTCCCCAAGGATACAGCCATAAAACATAAACTACTTGATGAAGAGCTAAACCACGCTCTAAACCAGCAACCTGAGTGTTATATTGACCCAGAAACTGAGATGGGTGTTCCCTATGAAGTTTTGAGGAAAAGGTGCAAGACCGAATCTCACACAGGACTGATACTACTGCCTATTTCTGAAAAGGAAGACCCAAGCAAAATCAGCTTTGATGGTGTCCGCAAGCCAGTCACTGCACAGCAGTTGCTTGATTGTGGTGTTCTGGATAAGCCAACATTTAAAGAATTGGTTAAAGGTGATAAAACTGTACCACAAGTTTCTCTGATCAAGAGAGACAGTCTCAAAGGTACTGGATGCATTAGTGGGGTAATCGCTGGAAACTTAGGCAAAATGTCCTTTGATGAGGCCAAGAAACAAGGTCTACTTTCAAAAGAGAGTGCTAATCTGTTATTAGAGGCTCAAGCAGGCACAGGGCACATTATTGATCCTAGAAGCAATCAGAGTCTGACTGTGGAGGAAGCATGTGATAAAGGGGTGGTGGCTAGGGAAGATAGAGAGAGGTTGTTAGCAGCAGAAGCTGCTGCTATTGGCTACCGTGATCGTAGCACGTCAAAGCCTCTGTCAGTATTTGAGGCCATAAAGAAGGGACTTGTGGACAAAAAAACTGCAATAACGCTGCTTCAGGCCCAAGAATCAGCTGGAGGCATTCTAGACCCTGTGAAAAGTGTTTTCCTCCCCAAGGATACAGCCATAAAACATAACCTTCTTGATGAAGAGCTGAAACACGCTCTAAACCAGCAACCTGAGTGTTATATTGACCCAGAAACTGCAAAGGGTGTTACCTATGAGTCTTTGAAGGGACGATGCAAGACTGAATCTCACACAGGCCTGATACTGCTGCCTATTTCTGGAAAGCAAGACCCAAACAAACTCATCTTTGATGGTGTTCGCAAGCTAGTGACTGCACAGCAGTTGCTTGATTGTGGTGTGTTAGACAAGCCCATATTTAACCAGCTATTGACGAAGGAGAAAACTATTCCAGACGTATCTAAAGACAAAAAGATTAGTCTTAAGGGTACTGGGGTCATAGCTGCTGTGATAGCTGGAGATCGAGGCAAAATGTCATTTTCAGAAGCCAAGGAACAAGGTCTAATTCCAACCGATAGTGCTAATAAGCTTTTGGAGGCCCAGGCTGCCACAGGCCACATCATTGATCCTGAAAACAATAGGAAACTGACTGTAGAGGAAGCATGTGACAAAGGGGTGGTGGCTAAGGAGGATAAAGAACGGTTGTTAGCGGCAGAATCTGCTGCAATTGGATACACTGATCAGAGCACAGCCAAGCCTCTTTCAGTGTTTGAAGCCCTGAATAAGGGAATTGTGGACAAGAAAACCGCCCTTACTCTGCTTCAGGCTCAAGAATCTGCAGGTGGCATTCTAGACCCAGTGAACAGCGTTTTCCTACCCAAAGATACCGCAATAAAACGCAAACTTATTGATGAAGAGCTGAAACGCTCTCTAAACCAGCAGCCAGAGTGTTACATAGACCCAGACACTGAGAAGGAAGTTACATATGAGTCATTGAAGAGAAGGTGCAAGACTGAATATGACACAGGTCTGCTTCTTCTGCCTATTTCTGGAAAGCAAGACCCAAACAAACTCATCTTTGATGGTGTGCGCAAGCCAGTCAACGCACAGCAATTGCTTGATTGTGGTGTGTTAGACAAGCCCACATTTAACCAGCTATTGAAGAAGGAGAAAACTATTCCAGACGTGTCTAAAGACAAAAAGATTAGTCTTAAGGGTACTGGGGCCATAGCTGCTGTGATAGCTGGAGATCACGGCAAAATGTCATTTGCAGAAGCAAAGAAGCAAGGACTAATTCCAACCGATAGTGCTGATAAGCTTTTGGAGGCCCAGGCTGCTACGGGCCACATAATTGATCCTGAAGCCAATAAGAAACTGACTGTAGAGGAAGCATGTGACAAAGGGGTGGTGGCTAAGGAAGATAGAGAACGGTTGTTAGCGGCAGAATCTGCTGCAATTGGATACACTGATCGGAGCACAGCCAAGCCTCTCTCAGTGTTTGAAGCCCTGAATAAGGGAATTGTGGACAAGAAAACCGCCCTTACTCTGCTTCAGGCTCAAGAATCTGC
>JAOPJL010000017.1:2314212-2329556 GCA_027123545.1 Trisopterus esmarkii
TGTGTGTGTGTGTGTGTGTGTGTGTGTGTGTGTGTGTGTGTGTGTGTGTGTGTGTGTGTGTGTGAATGTGTGTGTGTTTGTCTGAGAGAGAGAAAGAGAGAGCGAGAAAGATAGACAAGGAGAGCTAAAAAGAACGAGACACACACTCTGTGTGTGTGTGTGTGTGTGTGTGTGTGTGTGTGTGTGTGTGTGTGTGTGTGTGTGAGAGAGAGTGAGTGACTGAGTGTGTGTGTTCTCGCCCAATGTAAAGGGACAGTCTGTGGTTTAGCCGCTCAAAATGAGCAGTATTAATTAGCACCAAACAGGTCAGTTATAAATTGACAAGTGTGTCCATTCAGTTTCACTATTTCTACTAATAAACTAATAATAACCATAGTATTGCTGGAACCATGCAGTAGAATGAGACACGCCCTAGTGTTCGTAAGTTGGACCTTGACTGGGCCAATCATAGTCATACTGTTGGCCTGCTTGTAGGCCGTCGCTACATTCTGCAGAGTTTACCATTTTAGCTCCTCCTAGTGTATACTGAGCTGCATACTGTGCCCTCATGGTCACCCAATGCATAAATACAGGAGCATAAATAAAAGCATAATTCTGGAAAATTGGGAATACTAACCCTAACTATGTGTTTGCAGAAGGCGAATGATCTGTAGTTTCCTTGATGACATTTTTCTGATAAACCTATCAATATCCTATGTCGTTGACACATTGTCATATTTTTTTTAATTTAAATTTGAATGCCTTTTTATATGCCTAAACATCTTTATGAAGCAAGTTATGAAATGTTGTATAATATGTTTGTGTATGTGTTGCTGTATGTATTTGCATGTGTTTTGGATGGATGGATGGATTCTTTCAAATAAAGTTGATTGATTGACTGAAAGACCAATGTCATTTCTTTATAAACTACCAGCATCAAATTAAAATATAGGCCTAATAAGGTGTGACTAAATAAATTAATAATACATAAAGGTTGTTTTGTCTTTGGCTAAACTCAACTTTACCCTAAACAACCCATTTTGCACCAAGGTACAATGTCACGTAACCCTTTTGTCTTCCATCCCTGCAGATAACGCCTTCTACTTTGGTAGAATTAGTGTCATACGCCACAGTAATGACATCCAATTTGACATAACGTTTTCTGCAAAACATGAATCTATCTATTTGATCACGTTTCGGTGGGGTACTTGGAAGTCGAGTAGTTTTAATACGGGCTACCAACGATTAAGGTGCATGCTGCCCCCTGCTGTACCGAGTGTATAACATCATGATACAGCATTATGGCATACTGAATGAGATCCTGCGGTTTTAATACTGCTGATTATTTCAGAGGTTTGCGTGACTACTATATTAACCGTGCGGTAGGCACAGATATGTTCATCCGGGCAGTGGATATCACGTTATAGCAACCGCCTCGCTAGTGCCGGCTATGATAATAACCAAAAGCTATCACTGCACACTGGACACAATTCTCAATCCTCACAATTCTCCGCTTGCAACTCTGCTGGTGCACCATTTCGTGCCAATAAGCTTTACCTCCCGTAAACATTATAGGCCTACACCTCGTATTTTATTCCATAAGTTTACTTTTGCAACTTTAAGTCACGACTTTTAATGATCATGACTAAAACTATGTTTCAGATGTCCCTTGTCTCGTCTTAAGTAGGCTATTTTACTGGACAGAACAATGGCAACATTTTACAGAGTCGACATTGATTATAGTCGGTTGCCCACTTCGGAACTGACCTGACTTGACCCCTGAAGACCAACAGCCCTGGGGATGGGGGGTTGCATCATGCTTTGCGAAAACAACCTAGTAGTAAAGAGGCCTGCCGATGATATCTGCCAATCTGGTCTTCGAACAAGTAAACAGGGCATTTAGTCATTATTGCATCCACCCCTTAGTGGGCGGTGATAAACGTTACATAATAGGACTATATCTTGCACTCGGAGAATACCACAGTAACCACAACCCAGTCAGCTCATACGTGGCCGCGTCGATTGCTGTTAATTTCATTGCGCTAGGATCAAAGTTAAAACTTTTTTCTGTTCTGCAATCGGTAGGTAATTGCATTCCTAATCCTTATGTAACAGAACGAAGCGTGCCAACTGAAGTAGGCCTAGGTATATTCGTATTGAAAGTTAAATATTTCTAGTGCTTTTTCTCAGTCGTATGCTTCCAAATATATCGGTCAATGAATACGTGCACCGTGAAACTTTGTATTAATAGCCATTAATCAATAACAAATCAAACAGGATCAAACCGACACTTTTCACGATCTAAGTCCAGTAGGCTCAGGGGCAGGAATTGTTGCCAAAATTGCGAAAAAAAAAAAAAAAAAAAAAAACTCATCGCAGTGTCATCACAAAATAATAATATCAATGCATGCATTACATTTATTCATTGTCAATGGTTTCTTTCAATGCTGCTGAAGCAGATTCCATGTAAACATTTGTCCATCCTACACCCCCAGAGAAGTTTGCAGAATGACTCGCCGTGTGGCCGTGATTGGAGCAGGGACCTCGGGTCTTGCCTGCATCAAGACCTGCCTTGACGAGAGCCTGGAGCCCGTCTGCTTTGAGAGCAGCGATGACATTGGTGGTCTGTGGAGATTTAAGGTACAGCATACTCTCGAGCTCCAAACATGTCTTACGGTCACATTCACCTTTGAAGAAGAATTGGAACAGAATAGGAATGACAATATCAAACAAAAATATATTTATTCAAGTTCAAGTTATTCTTTTTGTCCCTAAAAGGGGAAATTGTTTTGCAGCCAGGGACACATTGAATACACAGCAGACGACAGCCCGTAAAAATAACCATAATACAACAATAAAACGGATGGTTCAGACGAGTTCAGATACAGTGCAATGACAGTGATCAAAAACAGATGCTGTTTACTATTAATGGTCCCACTGGCAGGAGGGGAAAAGAATGCTGTTGTTTTAAAGGTCTATAACCTGGGCCTGACTCAAACTCCTATATATTTGGCTTGCCACCTTACACAGCCTACCAAGTTCTATATTGACATCTATAAAACAAAGTATGCTAGGCTACATTGCTTGGCAACCGATTTTATGGCTTCTACGGTGCACCACAGCTGTTCTAAAGTCACTGATCACCACAGCCTCTCAGGGCTTATTGCTTGATTATTACGAGTAGCAGAAATTTCAATCAATGAAGTGATGACTATGATGATGGTGGGGGTGAGACTGATGGTTGGGGTGAGACTGATGGTGGGGGTGAGACTGATGGTGGTGGTGTTGATATCTACAGGAGAACCCAGAGCCAGATAGAGCCAGTATCTATCACTCGGTCATCATCAATACCTCCAAGGAGATGATGTGCTACAGTGATTTCCCTATCCCTGCTGAATACCCCAACTACATGCACAACTCACTCATCATGGAGTACTTCAGGATGTACGCCGAACACTTTCACCTCACCAAGCACATACGCCTCAAGGTGAGGAAGATCCATGCAACATAGTTAACTAAAAAAGGTCCTGACCTGAATATCAGCATTCAAGAAGACATTCAAAATAAACGTTTGTTACTCACTGTTTCTCTCTGTCTGTGGTTCTCAGACTACAGTGCTTCAGGTGAAGCAGAGAACTGACTTCTCCCATTCGGGTCAGTGGGACGTGGAGACGGAGAACAGCGAAGGAAAGCGGCAGAAGCACATCTTCGATGCAGTGATGATCTGTATCGGACACCACTGTCACCCAAACATGCCCCTGCACGACTTCCCAGGTATCACTGTCCCATTCATCACAACCTGAGTAGTATTATCAGTATGCATACCAAGTATGCCATGCATAAAGTAATGTTATCAACATTAAAGTGTGTTTGAGAATAAAGGATCTGTATTTGTCACTGCCACCACCATTCCATTTATACTTTCAAGATATATTGGCCCATATGGTGAGCATTGGAGTGAACAGTGCATTTTCTTTTGGAATGAGGGCACCCAGCTGGACTGTGTTTAACTAAGGTTGTTCATGGGACCTTTAACAATGGGGGAACTGAGCATTATTTATTGTATTTGTATTTGCTCCTCTTTTGTCTCCTAGGCATAGACTCGTTTAAGGGAGTGTACTTCCACAGTCGTGACTACAAGACCCCAGAGCAGTGGAGGAACAAGAAGGTGGTGGTGATTGGAATAGGAAACTCAGGAGGAGACATCGCTGTGGAGCTCAGCCGGGTCACCAAGCAGGTTCACCACACTCGTGTCCTTTAGAGACTCATTAATGCTCACTAAAACCTAGAATGGAATATCTAAATGTGTTACCTATTATCGCTGAATCACATTGGAATCTTTTATTCTTCACCATAGACATCCATTTGAATGTTTATCTCTTAACCTCTGAAATGTCATCCATGCATCCTTCCTTTTTCGATTTAATCATTTACTTTTCCGATTGTCTTCTCTTCAGGTTTACCTGAGCACTCGGAGGGGTGCTTGGATCCGAAACCGAGTTGGAGACAATGGCTGGCCCGGGGATATGACTTTCAGCAGGGCGTTGATAAGTTTTAGATCGCTCCTCCCATTTAATCTCGTCTGCAGCATGGTAGAGAGAAGTCTCAATCAACGATTCAACCACAGGCTGTACAATCTACAGCCAAAACACAGGTAGTCAGTACATGATGTTGTCTGCCCGAGTCATGTTTTAACAGTCTTTTGTCCACTGTTTCCTTCATGTATCCAAAGTTGTACTTGAAGGATTGGGCTAGTTTGCTAAGACCCCAGGTACATGGCTGACATTGTCTTTGTTGACACGTGAATCAGCCATGACCTAAGTTCAACCCACCCTCTCTTGCTGTCTACACATTCAAGATTGGGCAGTTGGTGAGCCATTGACATCCTTTTTATTCCAAGTATTTAGCATCTCCCATAGCTGGATCTTGGTTTGATCCAACACAATTTAGCCCATACGAACAGCCCTGGCTAGGTAGATTACTCAAATTGTACCCACAAACAAACAAATTCTCAAGTTTCGATCCGGTAAATACACTGCGCATGCTCATCGACTGAGGCTTCTACACACAGTCATACAACCGGGACCTAGGCACTTCCTTTTGTATTAAGAAGTCAATGCTTTGACTGCATTCCAATCAATTAAAAAAATCCCCCTCCTACACTAACCCTTGCAACTTATTGAAATGTTGCTCTACACTCATCACCTCAAACAAAGCCACCTCCAACATTCTTCTCTCAGAATTCCAACTGCACGCCTCAGTCTCCAAGTCTGAGCATGTGGCATCTAAACATCTAATCTATTTTTTTTCATTTGTGGGCAATATTGGAGAAAATTACCTAGTTAGGGCAGTCTCTGGGAACTTACTTGCGATGGACAAAACAAACGTAAAGCTATGGGAGCTAAAAAAAAAAAGGTTTGGAATAGAAAGGTCCATTTGCTTGCCAACTGCCCAATTTTGGAATGCCATACACCACGAGAGGAGATAATTGAAACCAAAGTCATCATTGCCATTGATAAGGCCAACAATTAACCAGTGGGCTTTGCAAACCTGCCAAATCCATTTACTCAAGCATCCACACTCAAATGCAGGTTGTTTAGTCAACATCCCACCGTCAGTGATGAGCTTCCCAACCGCATCCTGTCCGGAATGGTTCAGGTGAAACCCAACATCCGCAGATTCCAAGGATCCAGCGTGGAGTTTGACGATGGCAGTGTAGCCGAGGATATTGACCTGGTGGTAAGTGTGATGAAATCACACAGTCTCTTTCTCACACACACAAACACACACAAACTATTTAAACACAAAAAAGTACTATTACCCAATTCCGTACTCTTGATCTCATTATCAATGTGATCCCCTTGTCTTGCAGGTATTTGCCACTGGGTACAGCTTTTCATTTCCATTTCTCGCCTCCAATGTGCTGCCAGTCTCTGGGAACAAGGCCTCACTTTATAAGTACGTGTTCCCTCCAGATTTGGAGAGGAACACGCTGGCCGTCATTGGACTGGTGCAGCCGCTGGGAGCCATCATGCCCATCTCTGAGCTCCAGGCCCGGTGGGCCACCCGGGTCTTCAAAGGTGACACTCGCTCTGTCACCCTGTTCTCTAGCTGCAGTGGAAACCACTCAAACTCAGCAATGTTCTTATTCCATACAGGATGTGTCAAGTGTCCTTCAGTGGGCGCCATGCTGAAAGAGGTCGAGTGCAAGCAGGAGACCATGGCTAGAAGGTGTTGCGATGAGCTAAGTCTACCGATGGTGGTGGTTTGGTTAAACATGTGGTTTTAACACACGATTCTGTCTCAGGTACGTATCCAGTCCAAGGCACACCATCCAGGTTGACTTTGTCGACTACATGGATGAGATAGCAGACCAGCTTGGCGTGCGACCCAGTATTCTCAGGCTGCTTCTGACAGACCCCAGAGTGGCACTCAGTGTAATGTTCGGCCCCACCACCCCCTACCAGTACCGTCTGAGAGGTCCGGGAAAGTGGGCGGGGGCTCGTCAGGCTATTCTGACCCAGTGGGACAGGGTGATCCAACCCATGATGACCAATGGATGTAATCGCCCCGAGCCCAAGCGCTCTGTCATAGTGCCCTTGGTTCTGCTGGCTGCTGCTCTGGGTGTGGCTTCCTGTTATAACAGGAACAGCCTCCCCTCCATACTGCAGGACCCGTCTGCACTTCTGGACAGGATCAAGGGCTTTGTGCCATGGGGAGCTGGAAGTAGTGCTTAAAGACAAGGTGCAATGCTCCTCCTAAAATGTAGGAAGGACGTGATTTTGGTAATTCAGGGTTTTATTGGGAGAACTGCTTCAGTCAATTGGGTCAAGATAAATTATCCATATATAAATATTAAGAGGTAGTTTATCTATTTTAAGAGGTAATAAGATATATGCATGTAACAATAACATGAAGATATTACATGTGTATTGTTTGCACTTGACATGATCAAGAAAATAGACAAAAAACTCAACAAATTATCTTGACATTACACAAATTATGAAGGTTTGGATTTTCTAACGTTCAATTATAAAATATGCTAGTAGATATGGTTAGAATAGTGACGTTCGACAATTAAATATACTATAGATATGGTTTGAATATGTACACATCAATTGAAAGGATTAACTAAATAATCTGTTGTTAAATCATTGTTTTGCCTAGACTTGATAAGACTGATCACTGGTGTCTAAGGCAGCTCATTAATAATTTATACATTTTTGTAAGATGTATGTAGATACATAATGTAGATATTATGTAAGAGTATGCAGTTGTACCTTGTCGAAACACATACTGCATCAATGCATTGACATAAACTAATCCTATTCACTTTATAAATAACATGATGGTATTAAATCAATCGTTGATTAAAACGTGTGGTGAATTATTAACAATTATAATCATATATTAATATAGGCTATTTTAACTGGGGCACCTAACACTTCCTTGCCAAATGATTTAACCGTAACAGAAGTTGAGAACTTCACACACTTAATTTACATAGATTATATCAACAAACTACAACTACAAACACATCTACGTAAACAAATATATCACAGGATGAAGGATAAATTATGAATAGATGGTCGGAATTGAACTAATATAAATCTGCCAATTGCTATGTAGTAAGGCATGGTCAACCACTGCAAGTCAGGTATAATTGCTTTAAGGCAGATGGTTGAATAGCTATTGTATTTAAGACCTAATGAATTGTATTATCATTTAAACCAAGCCAACATCAATGCATTGTTTCCAAAACATGATTTTTACTTGTATTCCTTTTGATTTGAGTGTAGTACCTACTTTATTACTTTTTTTTAACAATGGTTTAAAAATGACCGGGTTCAATGAAGGTATCCCAAACATCAATAAATACATAAAAATGTGGATAAACTACGCTAAACAGATCATTCAAAATTGTATCATATCAAAATTAAACCAAAATTAGATTCTCTTCTGAGGCAAGGGGAAGGTGATCATTTGCAGCATCGCTTTTCCATCAACAACTGCTAGTTTAACATATTGAACTGCAATAGTGCCTATGTCCTCAGGTGGCCTTTTTTGACTCAATTCATTTTTTATCTTATGATGCCAAGCTTCACGTTTCGTCTACATTAGACAACGACAACAATGACACTGCTTTTCTCAAAGACATGGTAAGATATTTATAATGAATAAGAGGCATGGGCAGGAGGTGTATCTCTTTATATAGAAACACCTGCCAGAGGATTTACCTTAAAGCAGTGTTTCCCAAACTGTTTTTCTGGAGACCCATTTTTTTTAATTACAAACCATCGCGACCCATTTCAAAATAATACATGAAAACATGCTTCTTGTTTGCTGAACAGATTTGTGTTTAAGGGCAGCTGTTCTTATCAAACTGTCAATCAATCAATCAATTTGAAACAGTCAACATTAATCAATTCGTTAACCATATAACCATATTGGGTGTTTCAGCAGTAAGAAGTAAGACGGTCAAGACTCCTTAGAGATAGAGGCCCAAATAGTGCCTAAGTATTTTTGTAAAAAAAGTTGCTTTTTTTTTTAATATATAAATTTATTTGGCGACCCAGTCTTTGGGAAAAGCTACCTTAAAGCATCCAAAATATATGTGATGTTCCCATGTTATTAAAACATTCTAAAGAAAGAGTGCCAGCCAACCAACCATCCCATTCACCACTATGAAGACCCTTAAAGAGGCCCATTAACACCACGGAGACCCTTAAAGAGGCCTCCGCGTGAGGAGTCGCGGGAGTACAGCACAGAAGCCGAGCAGGGCGGCTACACCCGATACGGCCATCAGCAGCCTCAGCGCGTGCCCCCGACTGGGCTCGGGTACTGGTGACACTCTGGTCTTGAAAGGCTGGAACACCCGCTCCCACTGCGTGAGGATGGCTTCACGGGCCCCGGCCCATCGTCCCGGCCCACTCAGACGGAACTGATACGGTGTGCAGGGGCCCAGGAGCACCTGCAGCCCCAGGCGGACGTCCTTCAGCAGGAGCCAGAGGATGTTCGGTCGGACCCCAATTTGCTCCGCCAGAGAGTCCATGTAAGGTACGTAGGCCACTTGAAGGGGGTTGCGCTCTGACACGGCAAAACTAGGAGAGGGAAAGGCATGGCACAATAAAATGATGAATACAAAATAAATGATTGTGTAAAGCTGACAATATCCTATTTTATAAGGCCTATTTGTAAGTAGACTAGCACACACAAACATAAACAAGCACACACCTCTGATGCATGGTGGCTGTGTCCTTCTCGATGCTTTGCAGCATTGCCTCCTGTGTTGGAAGTGCTATCAGATCTAAAGGAAAAACCAATCAAGAGTTAGTGAACAGCTATTGTAGCATTCTTGTTGACGTTGACGTTGCTTGATATGTATTAAGTCTATCAGTTTCATCAGTGATATCCTGCAAGCCATCTGATTCAATCAGATATGAAAACGTGTGTGCAGACAGACCATAGAGTATGGTCCTGTGTGTGCCTGGAGCCTGAACCCCAGGCTGAAGTGTACCTTTAAAGACGCGTGTGGCCCAGCGAGCCTGCATCTCAGCCATGGGGTTGATGGCTCCCAGAGCATGGATGAAGCCCACCACGGCCAGCGTTGGTCGGGACAGCCCAGGAGGGAAGACGTGGCGGTAGAGACGCAGCCTGTGGCCGCTCTTAACCTGCAGGTCTGGGGGCAGGAAGGGGAAACTGTAGTGGTAACCCGTGGCGAAGACCACCACATCTACCTGGATGGAAAGACAGCGTGCTTCAACAAGTTTGGTATGGAAAAGGAGAAATGGCAGCAATTTCTGGTGTCACCTTCACTGTGCAAGACAAAACTAAACAAAAAAAACCTGGCTACTTAAAAGAGATTCATTATTGCAAGTGCAGAAAAATATCTTATAAGATAATTAAAGCACACCTTGTCTAGAACGCTTCCATCCACAAAGACCACAGTGGAACCACAGAACTCCTTCACGTTCGGCCTCATCTGAACCCGACCTGAGATGATCCGACATGGGAGCTCATCATTCATTAGCGGGATCTGTGCAAAAAACCTGCCAAAAAGACAGTGGATTCTTAATAATTAACAATTGAAAAGACACCTCCATCCATATGAATAATCTCATGTCAAGCATTGTTTGGAGTACAGTTAACAAACAACAATATCTAGTAGATCATCAACTAATGTATGCAAAGTGATCTCTGACCACAGCTCTCTCAAGAGTCGAGCTCAACTGAAAGATTTATCTATTACGATCCATGGTTGAGAAGGTTGGTGTGCTGAGAGGATCAAGAATTGTAGTGTTATCCCAGAGTACTGAACACAATTTGCGTTCTCCATCTCCCCCTGAGCTGTTTAAGCCAGATTATAGTTCTCTGAGTGAGAATATTATGAACATGACAAGAAGAACAGCAAAAAGAATATAGAATAAAGAGAGGAGGGAATAAATATGGAAAAAAAAAAATTTGACAAAGAAAAAAAAAAAGACTATCCCTCTGTCACTACCTTGCCTTGTGCCACTAAAAACATGTAACTGAAATGGAAATCACGCCTTCCGAAGAAGGCACAAAAGACCTACCCTCTCCCCCTCTCACACAAATAACCCACATTTGAAGTTCCAGGCATTCCCTCTCGAGATCTGAATGCCTAGGAATGAGTTTAGAGATGGACCTGTGAAAACGTCTAGCTCTTCTGTGCACTGGTTACCCGAGGCGAGGCTGGAGGCCATAGAGGCTGTGGTTAACCGCTCGGTTCAGCTTGGTCTCAAACGCCTTAGCACTCCATGTAGGCAGTAAGCCCGCTAGCGCCAGGTCGAAGCGTGAAGTGCCCACCAAGTCACAAGGGAGCCCCCCTTCCGCCACACGGCTGATCAGCCACGCCCCACTTCTGGAGCTGAGGTACACCTGTAAAACCAGAAAACACATTCCCTCTATTCCATACTACTATGCATTCCCCTGATAAACTGTCATTGAACGGCTCTATTACTGCTGCTACATTGTTGTGATTTTATACAATTTTTAAGAAAACACATTTTTCATTTATTTACCTTTTCTGCAACTCTACTTATGTCGACTGCAATATCACCGCCAGAATTCCCAATTCCAATCACGACCACCCTTTTCCCTTGCAGACCATCAGCATTGCAATATTCCCAACTATGGAAGTATTTTCCATTAAATCTCTCAATACCTACAAAAAAAGAATTATATTTTTAGCAAATAAGATAAACGGCATGAATCATGGATCTGATTCTAATGCATGCTTGAGGGCCATTCTGTCCTTAACAGGGTACCTGGGAAGTCCTGAAGTGGTAGATGAGGCTTGGTGAAATGCCCAGAGCTGACAATCACAGCGTCGAAGACGTGAGTCTCCCTCTGCCCCAGTTTTCCCTCTGTTTCTATCTCCCACTGGCCTGTCACAGGAAAGTCTGGCATCTGCCTAATACTCACCACTGTTTTCTGAACATAAACACAATACGACACAAAAGTAAATACACACATGTCTGCCTGAACACACATGACTACATATAGTGAAGGATTTTCATACTTTTACTATTTGTCAGATTGCTCTACCTGGAAGTGAATGTGTGGCAGCAGCTTGAAGGCCTGGGCGTAGAGCCGCAGGTACAGAAGCACCTCAGAATGGTGCATGTTGTTGGGGAAGTCCGCAGGGCTGGGGAAGTCGCTGAATGCCATCATCTCTTTGGAGCTGTTGAGCACCACAGAGTGGTAGACCATGGCTCTGCCAGGCTCTGGTTGTTCCTGGAGGAACGATGAGATGAGATGCAAACACATAGGCAGAGTCAATGTGGATATTATGGAAAAAAAAGGGTCTGAGCAACATGTTGTAACATGGCACCCCCTCAATCTGTCTGGGATAATTATATTATATTTAATTATTATGATTTGCATAAACATAAGTGAGGTTTGTCACAGAGGACAGAAAAAAATCTAGTTTTAGTGTACTACTTTTAGCAAATGATTGGTGTTGATGGTTGTTGAATAGGGCACTGGATAGAAAGAACTATGAACTAGAACTATGAGGGCAATGTTAGTAACGTTAATATTAATTGTTCATTGTCACGGTGCCAAATCAAATTTCTTGCTGCAAGTTTACCTTAAATCTCCACAGGCCGCCGATGTCTTGGCTGCTCTCAAAGCAGGTGGGATCCAGACCCTCGTCCAGACAGGCCTTTATGCTGGTCAGCCCCGAGGGGCCCGCTCCAACCACAGCCACCCTATGCACCATTCCTGCAGTGGATGTATTGTTTTGAGGGTACGGGATGAAATGCCAAATCTAAAGCTGATACCCTGTGTTTGAGTAGAAGTCAAAGCAAATCAAAGTTGAGGTCGAAGGTTGCTTTCAAAGCCAGAGTTGGTAAATAGATTGGTAAAATAGTTCAAATTAAATTGACTAAATTATTGGACAGTGTTGCAATTTCGACTCTTAACAGTGGTCACTCACAGCCTGTGAGTGGAGTTCAGACCTCCTATATAGTAGGAGTAGTTCAAACAATAATAATCGGTATCGACCGAGCTGGTCAATGGAGAAGCAATAGCTAACTGAAACCATTTTTTTGGTTTTTTAACGTGTTTGTTTTATATGATCGTCAACATAGTAATCAATGGCTTTTTATCAATGTGAATGAAATTAGTCCACAATTTAGAGAAAAAGTTCAAATCGCATTTTTTTGCTTGCCATTCTCCCCAAAGTACATTAGTCCAGTCATTTTAAGCCAAAATGGGGGTCAACCTAGAACAAATTGCAACAGATGCAAACTCAACTAAATTTGTATCTTCAATATGTCCTGAGTAAGGAAAAATAAGCCCAGAAGAATCCCATTAGGGGAAAGTTTAGAAAAATACCCAAATATAGCCTATTCATATGCCTATTCATTCTTTTTCTCACGTGAATATGGTAAAATTTTTGACATTTAGATATCACCATGAAAATTACTGCGTTGATTACTTACATCAACACAAACAAAAAAAGTATTTCAAGTTTTTGGAAATTTGTTAACATTGGCAAACGTTGCATAATCAAATGATGTATGTGCTAATTTGCATAAATACCACAACAGATTTAAACATTGGGTATAGCCAGGTGAAAATGTCTTGTTGACACCTTACAGTAAAAGACTATAGAGGCAAAGAAATGTCACCATAAGGGGGAGATTCAGTCAATCATTCAAGGTCCACTCAACTGTCAGTCAACTGTCACTAAGCTGTCAGGTAAGAAAGGTTGTTTGATCCAGCCACTTTTTATTTAACCTACCTTTTGTCTTCTGCATTCTCCCAACCCTTGTCTCCTGTTCTTCCCTCAGACTCATCCCCCAGAAATAGTCCCACGTACCTAGCCCCAAACCCCCATCTCTGCAATAATAATTAATAAAGGCTGGTTTAAAGTACTTCTTCCTGCCTCTATGTATTAATGCTCAAGGGTAGCCTAAATTGTTCCATTCAGAACATAAAATTAAGTCTTTTACTGTTGTCAGCAAGATTCAATAAGACATTTTCATCTGGCTATAGGCTTACTATACCCAATGTTTAGATCTGTTGTGGTATTTATGCAAATTAGCACGTAATTAGATTATGCACCGTTTGCCCATGTTAACAAACAATTTCCAAAAACTTGTAATGCAATTAATTAACTTTCCCCTAATCGGATTCTTCAGGGCTTCTTTTTTCCTTACTCAGGACTTATGGAGGATACAAAATCAGTTAAGTTTCTGGTGCAATTTGTTTGACCTTTTCCATAAAATGACTGGACTATAAGTATAGTATAAGTCTAGTATCTACTATAATGTTACGGTGTGTGTGTATGGTGAGACTCTTTCACCATAGGGTTAGGACACTTGGACACTTGTATATCGCTGGTAATATGGTATGTATATTGCGTTATACTATGGTGTGTGGTGCATTTTATACACAACTTCGCTCATTATTTTTCGTGGGTCGTACCCATGGGGATAACACGCCCCCCTCTTTACTCAAACTCTCAAACCAAAACACTTTATTTTTAGCTCAGAGTTCGAACTCCAGCTAAAACAGTAGAATCGCTGGCTCTTTATGTTGACAAGCTTACCTTATCCCCGGCATAATTACGTCAAAAAAACCCTGGTTGCTTACAGTGTTCTCCACGCTGCCTGCAAAGTGTAGCTCGCAGACGGTCAGCAGCAGCAGCGGGGTATAGCAGACAAAGGGTGAAGTCGTGACCCTACTCTGCCTCTCAATGACTGAGTAACTTGGATGAGACATAGACAACGAGTCGGGCCCTCCAAGAACGACAAAATTGGAAAATGGTTTTCTGAAAAGTCAATGGAAAACCTGAATGGGTTATCTACTTCCGGAACCAGAGCCATTCAAAAAATTTGACATTCACTGTTGCGCTCTATAAGGACCAAGTTATGTTGTACATTTTCATAGATTTTAAAAACCCTAGCCTACCTCATGGGACACTCAATATCATAGGTTCAGGCTGCTGAGGATATTTTTTTACCCATTTTGAAGATATTAAATATTAGTTGACTGTAAAAAAATTTTTTTTTCAAAAGGCCTACTTGACTCACCCTACCCACTCAGACATGATTAGATAAAAAAGGCTTCAGGTGAGTAGGCCTATACAACATAAAGACGTCAATCACATCAGGCCTTATCTATAGCCCTATGTGTTCCAGAATATTCTCCACTTTGTGGACAAGCAGCGCCACACAGTGGCCTTGAATATGTACTACAGTATTTCTACAGCTAGAGCTCTACTCATCCTGTCATAGCAGCTTTACTCATCCAGTCATAGTAGCTCTACTCATCCTGTCATATTTGCTCTACTCATCCTGTCATATTAGCTCTACTCATCCTGTCATAGCAGCTCTATTCATCCTGTCCTAGCAGCTCTACTCATCCTGTCATAGCAGCTCTACTCATCCAGTCATAGCAGCTCTACTCATCCTGTCATAGCAGCTCTACTCATCCTATCACAGTAGCTCTGTACTCATCCTGTCATAGCCGCTCTATTCATCCTGTCATAGCAGCTCTACTCATCCTGTCATATTAGCCCTACTCATCCTGTCATAGCAGCTCTACTCATCCTGTCATAACAACTCTACTCACCTTGTCATATTAGCTCTACTCATCCTGTCATAGCAGCTCTACTCACCCTGTCATAACAGCTCTACTCATCCTGTCATAGTAGCTCTCTACTCTTCCTGTCATAGCAGCTCTATTCATCCTGTCATAATAGCTCTACTCATCCTGTCATAGCAGCTCCCTACTCATCCTGTCATAGTAGCTCTACCAAAGTCCTTTTAAGGCAAGTCACTTCACTCGGCAGCCATATTGGCCATGGGGTCGGGCAGCTATTTGACCGGAAC
>JAOPJL010000017.1:2897135-2910490 GCA_027123545.1 Trisopterus esmarkii
CACACACACACACACACACACACACACACACACACACACACACACACACACACACACACACACACACACTTCTAGTGTCAGGTTGCAATAGCATTATTTAGAAATCAGAGATTTATCACACTGCAACCTTCAGATAAAAATTACCAGAGGTAAATGTGTATGCCAGTATTTATGTATCTGATTGATCACAATCTTAATATCACAAAATCCTATATTATCACTATAATATAAATCAATGGTCCAATGATTTTTATTTTATTTGTAAGTCATTTAATAAAATTGAATGAGAACCGTCGCAGTGGTTTATTATCTCCGGCGTCCTGGTTAGGTTTGTCCGTTCTTCTTTCCGTTTCTCTGCAGCCATTGGTCGAGGGGTAAAGATGGCGCTGTCCGCGGAATTGTGAAAACAAAGTGTCCAATCAAGATGAACATCTTTCGTATTTAGTTCGCAGGCTAGATTTAGGTGTTTCAAATCCTCTCTATTCTGTCTTCAGCTGCATTGTTGTCGTGGTGAGATATAGATTTATCCTGGGTTTCCAGCTGATTTAGCAGTGTGTGGACGTTAGCATGAAACTAGGCAGGGCTGTCAGATTGAGGTTTATCAACCTACAATTTTGATTTAATGGCGTTTATGTAAGCTAATAGAGCTTCAGAGTTTACGCGCATAAGATAAATGGTATTCTGACTGATTCAAGGTATGCTGACCAACTATTGCGGTAATAATTAAGCAGTTCCTGTGTTATTACGAGCTCTGTATAGAACTGACAAGTGGACTGCAATGACGCAAGTATTGTCACGTCTTTATAAGCTCGCTTATTACCAACTATTCAATCGAGCAACATACTGATGGGCTTCCGTGGATTACAAGACAGAGACCGCAAAGATAACAATGCTGAAGCAAAAATATACGGTTGTTCTATGCTGTATGTGGTTGTTAGGTTGTCTCATGTAAAATGCCCATGTCATTTCCCCCAAGATTCCCAGCCGCAACGATGCCTGCGTTTCGGCAAGTTGGGGAAAAGCAGCTCCCGAACCCCGTGCTTTGCATGGCATGGTCCCCTAAAAGAGATCTCATCGCACTCGCCAACACATCTGGAGAAGTAGGTCCAATGTCTAGTTCTCTATGAAGAATGTTATCGATGTTGTCGTAGTTTAATAAAAAGTCTTCTCTCTAGCTTTTGCTACATCGGCTGGCCAACTTCCACAGAGTGTGGAGCCTCCCGGCCACAGAGCACACAGGAAAGGAGATCACTGCTCTCGCCTGGAGGCCGGACGGCAAGAGTAAGGGACTTGGATTCTGTTTATACATTTCTAAAGTGATGTAGCGATTTATTTCCATCTATATATTATGTTTATTGGTCATAAATGGCAGTTCATAATATCGACCAGAAGCATGTCGAGGAATTCCTCACATTTGTTCACACATGCAGCAACACACACGTATCCACACTTCAAACCAGCTAGTTAGGACCCAGGATGATGTGTAGGACGACCTGATCCGCCCTTACCAAATCCCCTGTTCTCTCTCCCTGCCCTACTGTAACCTTACCGTCACTGTGGCCCCTCTGTCCCACAGTCCTGGCCTTTGCCCTGGGGGACACCAAGCAGGTTGTTCTGTGTGATGTGGAGAAGGCAGAGATTCTCCACCTGTTCACGGTGGAGAATGCTGTGTCCTGCATGCACTGGATGGAGGTGGTGGAGGAGAGCAGGTAGACGCCTCAAGCCTCCATTGATATGAATGATGATACCACAGATATATAGGTGGTTATTTACAGTAACACCTGGTCCATGTCTTCCAGTGTCCTCAGTTCCTTCTACAACTCTGAAGATGAATCCAAACTTTTTCTTCCTAAATTACCAGCACTTCCAAAAAGGTAATTGAAGTACAAATACATAAATTGAATAAAATGTTGTCAGTATGAGTATTCACCGCCAAGATATGAGCCCCTTGTGTACCAAATACACTGAAACATATTTCTGCTCCCCTTCCCCACCCCAGTTACAGTACTACATCAAATATATTCAGGTATGCAAAAGGTTAATGCTTTCACAAGTTACATTAGTTTCAATCAATCATATGGGAGATATTCCTGAATCATAACTGTATGTCATTTGGGTTCCTCTATTTTAGCGAGGAGAAATCGGATGAGATCATGAACCTTCTGGGTGACGTCAGGTACGTTGTGGCAAAACCTCTGGTTCATTCAAATGAAACTTTGTAAATAGGGATATTGTGCAAAACCACCAGTTGAATGTGTTCTAATTACGCTCTACGAAACAATTATCCTGGAAATCCAGACATACAGCTAGAAAGCTGTAGGCTCTGGCAACAAGTAATGAAAATGGCCCAACTCGAGGGGCGGCACCAAGCATGTATTTGAAAATATCACTGCACGCAATTGGATAACATTACGACCAATCAGAAGAATAGGGAAAGAAAGGGGTGACGTATCCAAACCAGCGGAGCTAACCTGACTGTGTGGTCGGTAAAACGGCAACGCTTTTGGCCCGCCTATATCGGATACACCGATGTGATTGGTTAATGTTCTGGACCAGGGGAATCGGGGAGTGAGTATATTACTCGTTCCCAGAGTGACTCGCTGAGCAAATTCAAATTGTGCTCTCGTGAGAACCAGGGTGCTGAACAATCAGACTGCAAACCTACAGCTTGGACTTAAACGACTCAGTTGGACTGATGCTGAACCCCCTGTACCTCCCGTCCCCTTGCTCCTCCTACGTAGACTCAACATCCTGGTGGTGGGCGGAGCCTCGGGCTGCGTGGAGCTCTACGCGTACGGAATGTACCGGATCGCAACACTCGACAAGGTGAGGGATCTCTACCTTGGTTCTGATTGGGTAACTCCCATCTCCTGGTGTGGGCCCCCTGATCCGTTAATCCCTGCTGCTGTGTCCAGGTTCCGGGAAGCTGCCGCAGCCTCAGTCTTTCCACGGACCTCAAGTCCCTGTCAGTCATCACAGAGGTCCGGTCCGTGGACAACGACCCGGAGATCTGCTATGTCCAGGTGGCTGACGAGCTCCTCCTGCAGTTAAAATGACATCCCATAATATAACCTCAGATAATAATGTATTGATCCCCCAGTAGAAAAGGGAGTACCGACTATGGTAGAACAGAAAAGAGACGTTAAATATATTGCAGAATATAGACTAATATAAATAAATATACACAGAGCACACAATACATACAAGATATGATGGTCGTCTTTGTTTATTATACACTACAGTTATGTCAATTTTTTGCATGCGTGTGTGTTCTTGTGCACAGCTGGACACGGGGCTGCTGTCGGACTGTCTGCCCGAGGTGACCAGGATGGCCCGGAAGTTCAGCCACATCTCCACACTGCTGCAGTACCTGCGTCTCTCCCTCACCTGCATGTGTGAGGCCTGGGAGGAGATCCTCATGCAGATGGACCTGCGCCTGACCAAGTTTGTTCAGGTGGACAGCACGTCTTTACCGTTACGTTTCTTGATTCTCAATGAACTGCAGTTTACGATGACCTCAGTCAGCTTAAAGGGTCGGCGTAGCTCAGGAGGTAGAGCAGGTTGACTTGTAACTGGAAGGTTGTTAATTCGGTCCTAGTGTCAATGCGTCCCTGGGGGTTAAGCAAGACACTTAACCCCAACTGCTCCCTGACGAGCTGGCTGTCGCCTTGAATGGTTGACTCCTCTACGTTGTAAGTCGCTTTGGATACAAGCGTCTGCTAAATGCCCTAAATGTAAATGTAATGACCTGCTTACTGAACCATATGAGTGTGCTGTTTGGTGTTGCTTTGTAGGAGAAGAATACCAACACACAGGTGCAGGATGAGTTCCTAGAGCTGTTACTCTGGGGGCAGTCGAGGTGAGAATCATGACCTACGCAATCGTTCATTATCTCTGATTAGTTTTTATCCCTTGTCATCTTTCATTCATGACTTCCAAATTATATTTAATCATTTAGTCATTTGCTCTAAATTATTTTCATCAATGCTTTTTGATTAATGATCCCCCTCATACACCATGTTAATGCTCAATCTCAGCTGGTGTCTGTTCAATATTTTAGAATGCAGTACCTATCATTTCCCATAGAGGACAGCAGATGCTGTTATGTTTTAGTTGCCAAGTCACGCCCACCTCGTGCCTCACACCAGGACCATAGAAACGTCAAAGTTGTATGGGAAAACAAAAACTAAAAAGATGATCCTAGCATGGTTTGTTTTTGTTAAATTGATCAAGAAAACAATTAATTTTTTAGGATCCTGGCGTCACTTATGTGGTGTGTGTGTGTTCTGACTTAGCCCTTTTGTGGCCTGCTTTTCTTGAGCCAGCCAGTTACGTTTGTGTGTCTTTAGCCTCGATATGCATATTCAAACTGTATTTGTGTGCAGCCCTGAATTACAGGCCCTGCTTATGAACCAGCTCACAGTCAAGGTAAGAGAGGGGTGTGGAAGCATGCATGCATGTATGTATGTATAATACACAATATAATACATAATCTGCATGGCAGTATCTATAAATCCAGCCCAGTACAGTACTTTATATCAGTAGATCATATCTGTTACCTTGTTGGGTGTTTGTCACACTAGGGTTTGAAGAAGCTTGGCCAGTCCATAGAGTCGTCCTATAGCAGCATACAGAAGCTGGTCATCAGTCACCTGCAGAGGTAATTGTCTCTCACTACAGCAGTAGTGAGACTACTGCTCTACCTTATCTTTGTCCTTTGGACACCTATTGCCAGCCTTGCCATCCTTCCTTAGAGGGATTCCTCTTGAGTTCCTTCTCGAGAAAGGGGTTTGGGAGGATTTTCCCTTGTCCTCAGAGGGCTTAGGGTTAGTGGTTTGTAGTATAATAGTATAAGTGGCCTGTGAAGCCCTTTGAGACTGTAGCTGTGATTTAAGAGGCTTTACAAATACAATTAACTGGTCAACCTAACGCTTGTATGAATTATTTACTCTGTATCTCTAGTGGGTCTGAGGCTCTGCTATACCACCTCAGTGAGGTCAGAGGGATGTGTCTGTGGAAACACAAGTTTGAGCCCCTGGGTCTTAATGCGGCTGCTATAGAAGGTACCAAACCCACACACCCACTAGAACCATAACCACAAGTAGAACACTACTAGAAACATATACTACAGAACCGTATACCTGGGTCTCGCACATCTGCTACAGTAGTTACCATCAACACATCACGGCAACAACAACCATAACAGAACTTAAGGAGAAGCAAAACCATTAATAAAAATCAATAGATGTCTTAATGTCACCATTGATCTGAATGGGGTTTTTCTTCTTCCTGTGTTCAGATGCCATAACTGCTGTTGGCTCCTTCTCTCTGAAAGCTAATGAACTGCTCCAGTGAGTTGCATTGATTTCTCTATTTAGAGTGTCCATGGACAGGTTTCTTCTGTGTTACCAAGTTAGTTTCTGCCCACAGAGTGATTGACAAAAGTATGAAGAACTTCAAGGCCTTCTTCCGCTGGCTGTATGTGGGTAAGAGATTAAATGGTTTGATGGTTAACTATGGTAATGGAGTTGAGTGTGTCCCAACAACAGCATGTCTAAATCACATTCATCTGCCACATTAAAGGCAGACGGGATAGTAGAGGGAATCATCCCGGATATTCTTCTGTGCACAGAACGAAGCATAAAAGCATTTAGCATATAGCTCCCATCTGAATACAAGCTCGTTGCATCTCTTCCATGGCTGTGAGGTGGGTGTGAACTCAAAAGGCTTGTGGTTGCGTTGCTCTATTTTTTCTGCAGCGATGCTGAGGATGTGTGAGGAGCACGTTCCCCCGGAGCTCAACAAGGTGAGAACCGGATCTGCCCCCCGTCTAGAACACTGAACACGAAACCAGATCTCTCATGTCTCACTGTACATTTGACCTCCCTCAGATGACACAGAAGGACATCTCGTTCGTGGCCGACTTCCTCTCTGAGCATTTCAGTGAGGTGAGAGAAGCCACATGGCGCTGTGATATGTGACATCTTGTTCCTGTAACCGTGACGTGATGTCCCTGGGATCAGTGACGTGTGTCATGTGTATTTGTATCTGTTTACAAATGAATGCTAATTATGAAGTATTGCGTGATTTGACAGAATGAAGAGCTGTTCGACCGCAAAGGGAAGTACTTCAATGTTGAGCGCGTGGGCCAGGTGAGGATCCCCTTGGCTTTGCTCTGTGGTAGTAGTGCTCGTGGTGCTGGAGCTACTAGGACCGGTGTCTTAAAGTTTGTTTGTCTCGTACAGTATCTTAAAGACGAGGACGATGACCTTGTGTCTCCGCCCAACACCAAAGGGAACCAGTGGCTCAAGTTCCTACAGGAGAGCAGCCACCTGAAAGGTACCCTGGGAGATGAGATCATGGACGATTCATAGAACATGCACCTCTCTTAGCCCCCTTTCCACCAATCGGCTCTGGTTCTTGAACCGGTTCACTTCTGGACTCTTAGAGCCTTGGTGCCATCTAGAAAACCACCCGTCTTGTTCCACCAGTCTTGAGCGGAACCATTGTTATCAAGCATGTGTCCTCAACGGAGGGCGTTGTGTGTGTGTGCATGTGTGCAGAGAGTCCACTGCTGTTCCCCTCCTACCCCCACAAGTCTCTCCACTTCGTCAAGAGGATGATGGAAGGGGTGATCGAAGGCTGCCTGCAGAACCCAGCGGTAAGATCTAGAAGCCCCCGTGTTTAAAGGGACATTTCCTATGAGCTGTATGAATAAAGAATGAGGTCATACACAGGTTGGCTAATACACAGGTTACACCTATGTCCTATATGGCTGTATGTACTGTGGTCTATATTCCGCGTTAACAGTCTGTATTTGTCACAGGAAGTCATTGGGAAATCTGTGAAACAGGCGGTCTTCATTCCCCTCTACACAGTTCCAGAGAGGTGTGGACTGACTCTTGCCATTTTTATACAAAATGTCCCTACGGTTATGAGCTATTGTTGACTGATTATCTGGACGAATCAATAGTTACTCTTCGCTTCTCCGCAGCTCTGAAAACACCCCTCGTCTCTTTGAGCTTCCATCACAGTACGTATCAGCACCTGGCCACGTCGTGTGATCTCCCTGAAGGCATGTTGGTGAGCGGCGTGTGCCTGACGTTCCGTGCGTTTGTCCGCAGGTGGAACGACAAGAAGGCCAACATGCACTACGTGGTGTTCACCATGCCCGAGGGTTCCCCCTGTAAGCTGTACATGCTGCGGCGCGCTACGGACCCATACAGGTAGTGTTCAGACGGTGTCTGTGTGGCCATGTCTCCCGTTCTGTCTGTCTGCCTGCCTCCCACAGAGAATCAGTTTGTCTCTCTGTAGGTACACAAGCGTGTGTGTGTCTGTCTGTCTGTCTGTCTGTCTGTCTGTCTCTTTCTTACCTTTTGTGTATATATTTCTGAACTGTTTGGGGGTCTGCGTCTGTGGAACGGTCCATCTCTATACACCCCTCTCTCCCAACAGACCCGTGGCCAACAGCGTGGTGTCTGTGGACCTTAGTAACCTCCTGAGTGGGGGGCTTCAACACAACGGAGGACCAGCCGACGCCCAGTCAGTTCGCCCCTCTCTCCTCCAACAAGCATACGTTCTAAACACACAGATTCACAAGGAAACACTCTCTCTCTCTCTCTCAACTCTAAATACAAGTTTCATCCTCTTCAGGCCTGACTGTGTGTACAGCTGCCTGGATGCCCGTTTCTATGACGACGAGATGCTGACCGTGGTCCTGTGTGCCCCAGAGGGGGAGGAAGACAGGGGGCGTGTCTTGGCACAACTGCCACTTGGCTCTGCCCACAGCTGTCAGAACGAGTTCAAATGGGACCCTGCTCTCAGGTGGGCGTGCACGTTGGAGAACAAATGTTGCTATTGAGCTCACAGGGCGTAACCATGGAGACTCGACTTGACCACGGTGACACGTAACATGTAATCACCGTGCTTCCCGTGTCGCCAGGCTGGACCAGCAGAGCGGCTCTGTTCCCAGCCAGGCTCTGGTTCTGGAGAACCAGTGGCGGATCCTGGAGAACATGAAGGCCCAGTTTGTGGCCGTCAACGGGATCCGCAAGGTGGCCTGTGTGGTAAGTTTCCCTTTCATTCACAGCGGGCTAGGGCTAGGGCTAGCCGAGTCCTGGTTGTGACGGCTCAAGTCACACTTTGCTGTAGGTGTGGCTAGAACCTTAAAACGGAACCTTAACCCGTAGCTCTTCTCCTCCTCCTCCTCCTCCTCCTCTTCCAGCTGAGTGCCAACCTGAGGCACGTGAGGATGTTCGAGATGGACGTGGAGGATGAGGAGGACGAGGAAGGAGGGGACTCCCAGAAGGCCAGCACTGACCAGGACGGGCTGGAGGCGTCCATGAATAGCCTGGGGGATGGGGAAGACGAGGGGGACGGGAGAGGGCCGGAGGGTGGGCTGGAGGGTGGAGCCGAGGCAAAAGAGCCAATGGAGGATGTGGAGACACATCTGGAGTCACAGGAAGAGCTGGAGCTGGTTTAGGATGTTTCTGAATTCGATTTTGTATATCAGGTGCCTTTTTTGACCTTCCTTGTTGACGTCCAGTCCGACAAGTAGACCGTTGTTCCATGTAAAGGGAATGCCATTATGTAATAAATGTGTTGTAAGAATGTGTGCAGTTTGCTTTTTCTTCTTTCTATAAATTCTATTTATCACATGATTTTTAATTATTAATTAAATATAAAGATCGAAATATGTAAACTAATTTTACATAGTGTTTTGAAAAGCCACCGAAATTCGACAAACGCCCTCCGTCCAAAACTACAAGCGCAGAATGTGAACACGTATGTGGCGGTAACGTGCGCGCCCCCGAGACACCGACTACGTCATGACGTCTGTTTTCCGCCGCCTGTTGGTCTTTCACAGTTGGTAACAGGAATCGCGAAAATGGCCTCGACCCTGCCCGTATATCAGAGTAAACGGGGGAGATGACGGTGTTTAGCCTGGTTAGTACGCGGATCGCCCGAGTGAAACGTAGATAAAAAACCCCTAGAGGACAAACCCGAGGAGTCTCATCGGCCAGGAACGGACTAACGGGGCAGACTACCGCAGGTTTCGCTGGTGTCCCCGGCCGGCCGCTATGGAGGACATCAACTCCAACATCAACGCGGACCTGGAGGTGCGGAAGCTCCAGGACTTGGTGAAGAAACTCGAGCAGCAGAACGAGCAGCTCCGCAGCCGGTCCACGCTGTTCTCCTCGTCCGGAGGGGTGTCCGGCGGGGGCAACCGGCCGCACAGCGCCGGATACGACTCCATGTCAGCGGGGCTGGCCGGGTTCCCTGGGGTGGGGTTCGGCGGAACGGGCGGCTACGGCGGGATCCTGGAGAACTCCCGCTGCCTGAGCCCCAGACTCTCGTACGATGGCATCAGCTTCAGGAGGTCCTACGCCGGGGAGGGGGCGACGTCGGCGGCCACCTCCCTCTCGAGTATGAACTCGTTCTACGCCGATTCCGCCGGCGGCTGCGGCGGCGGCTTTAAGGATGAGTCGGACGACTCGATTCTAGACGAAGTGGAAATACTAGATCTTGAAGATATGGACTGTTTGAACGAGGAGGAAGACAGCTGGTGAGTGTTTTTTTGTGGGGGGCTGGGGGGGGGGGTGGTAGTGTCTAACAGCGTGACGCGTGTGTGGTGCTTGCTTAGCGGCTGCTGTCAAGAGTTTACCGCTGCACACAGCTGCTGCTATTGGGGGGGTGAGGTGGGGGGCATCGACCACCAGGTCTGCCCTGCATAGGAGCCGTCTTCGATGGCTTGCTGTAAGTAAGTAAGTGCGGAGTCATCGATACAGAATACGGCACTTGTTGTGAATCCGGGCGGGCTGGTTATCACCCTTGGCTATGAAATCCCCAGAATACTGACTGTTGGGGCGCTGCCACTCCGCTGACGTACGGCGGGGTCTAGACGTGCGTTGTCATGCAATCACCCTGCGACTGACAGTGCGCCGTGTTTGCCACCATGACCTGTTTGCACTCATCGATACGTCTGAGCCGTGAACCTTTACCAGCCTGGGCCTATTGCAAGACGTAGCCGCTGCCCCGTGTTTACTGTATCAGCAGACAAGGGCCCCACCACTACCGCAAGATCACACAGTCCCTGCAGGCCGGGGAAACGTTGTAATGCCGTCATGTGGCAAATCGCTTGGCTCGCCATGGCACCGGTGACTGGGGACCGAGTTGTTGTGCTGTTGCCTGACGCCCGCTGGGGCTGGGAGGAAATCGGCCGTGGTTACCATTCCTGTTTGTGATCTCTGGCTTTCCGTCGGTACGGGCAACTGTCAAAATCATTATAAAGTCGCCAGTTGAGCTCCCCATTAGAAACTAATTCTTGCTTCTGCTTTGTTTCTTATTGTATATAAATGCATGTCCCTCGGAGCACAAAACGTTAGGGTTAAGGTTAGTTCAAATGAGTTCAAGGAGATGACGGGAAAGGCAGATATGCTGACTCTGTGGATGAGTTCAAAGGTCAGATAATGAGCCTCCTGAAATACTCGTGTGTAGTAACCACGCTTCCCCAGAGATGGCCCTTTGGTTTCTCTCTAAGGGCCTTTGCATTCTCCTCTACTGCATGCAAACCCTGACCTCCTTTTAAGGCGCTGTAATATGCAGAGAGAGGCAGAGAGAGTCCTCGCCTGGCATCATCATCTTGTAGGTCAAGTACTCAGAAAGCATTTGGCATGATGTTTGCAAAAAGACTATCTCTTCAGTACACAGCTGGAAGCACCAGGATTCCCAAAGTCATGAGAGACAATAGTCGGGACAACCTCAGCAGCCCTTTTAAATAAAGTTATTCAATTTGTGGTCTGTTTTGTGTGTAACCCGCATGCACAAGCCAGCTACCAAATCGAGATGAACAGACTTTGTATCCTGGCATGCATCCAGATCTACCTATCAGTTGGCTGCCATGAACACATTGTCCTGGTAATCCCTGCTCCTGTCTGCCCACCCCCTGGATGAGATCACTATCAGGGATTATCCGGTAGCACCTAACCTCTGCCAACTCGGTCACACACACCCGTAATCGCCAAATTAGCATTGAGCTGGATTACAGCACTGCCTGCTCATTCGGGACGCTAGATGTATTCCACACACTGCTACATACGACATGGTACTTGCTGCATAGTACATAAACTACATGTTGCTGCATACACAAAATGATGCCGTTCGGTACTCCCACCATGGTACACTATACTATACAATATGGTACTTACCTCATGTTATTACTTCTGACAAATGGTACGTAATACATGATGCATTGCATGCTACATGACGCATACGATATACTAAATACAACAAACATAGTAGATATTATTAATTCTGACAAACGGCAAAAAGTGCTTTGTATCTGTTGGTTTATTTAATAAAATAGCCAAGAAAGTATTGGCTGGATGGATAGATTATAATTTGTGCGCAGGCTCGCTATGACAAAAACACTCATTATTTTGTCCCTGACTGTGGCCAATACAGGCTATTATTTAGCTTATGATTGAATCCAGTTCTGGAGACTGTGGTTCCTTGGTGTTCCTAGTGTTTAGGTCTGAAGATAAACAATCGTCTGCTGCTTGTTACCTTGTCGTGTGTTGTGTCGTGAATGTAGTTATACTTGATCCGTGTGCGTCTCATAGCATGGGCCTGTATCTGCATGTTAGAGTAGTATTACCTCCAGTCATGAGGACCTTCACCTGGAACTGCTGGCTGACTCAGGCCTTTTCCTGGCAGAAGCACTCATCTTCTTCTCTCTTCTCTTCTCTCTGCCCCTTTCTCTCTTCTCTTCTCCTCTCTCACATCCCCTGCTTACTGGACTCCTCTCTTGGCATCTCCTTCCTTTTCAGATATAATAAATAAAAAAAGTGAGGGTTGTGTTAACTTGTGGATCAATCTGAGAGCGTGCCACTCATTGACAGCTAAATGGTTCTGTCCTTGATCTTCTTGTGATCACGCCAGTCTTTATTTACATGCCTTTTATGAATTAGTGAGTATTTGACTTTCAAAGCACTTCTTCCAGAGACGGAAAGAAGTGCTTCGAGAGCTAATGGTCGGACTGTTTTCATTCTTCATGGTCTGGGCCCACTGAAAGCAGAACTGCCATGAATATATCATCTCAGCATAATAGGTTTAAATAACTTCAGTAGTCAATTATTATTTAGTTACTCTTATAAATTAAGTTATAATAAAAGTATAGTTCCACTACAACTATGCTTATACACTGGTATATTCCAAATCAGTCCTACACAATCAGGTCTCAATTAAAACACACTTTATAATACATTATATTATTAATACTACCCTGTCCTCCTGCAGTTCCATAACGTCAGAGAGTTGGTTTCTAAAACCCCACATTCTAGTGGTCAACCATGGAGTTATTCACCGCACAATGCAAGACTGCTGAGCTTCAAAAACAGTTAAGGCATATTGTCAAGTCCAAATGAAAAACAAGTTAAAAACGCTTATTTGTGTGGCTTTTTGTGTGTGGGATTTGTTAGAGTGTGGACATGCAGAGAGTGTATGCCAGTATCTGATTGTGTTGTTGTGGTTGTTTTTGTCAACCCTCCAGGCTGTACGAGGCGAAGCTGAACAGCCCGCTGCAGAAGGCCCTGAGCCCCATGGTGTGGTGTCGCCAAGCCCTGGACCACCCCAGCCCCGACATGGAGACCGCCAAGCGCTCCCTGATACACAGACTGGAGCTCACCATGTCAGGTACCTACACCTCCATCATCCATCCATCCATACATGGGTGAAGGAGGTACAGGCGTAGCTACCCTTATACAGTAAGGGTAAAAGGAAATACAGGCGTAGGTATCTAAGGTACCTATGTCTTTATTTCCCTTTACCCATACTGTATAGAGGTAACTACTCCTGTATCTCCCCTGTATATCCCCACACCCACCCACACGCCTCCATCTTCTTCCCTCCTCCACCCACACCTACACAGGTAACCCAGCATGTATCCTCCATCAACACAGGTCACCACATCTACCCCACTATACCTTCACTGATTACCACATCCACACACCTACACAGGTAAACACATCTCCACCCTCAGCTGGTCTCGTCCCCCCATCTACTGACATACATAACATAATTATATTTTAATTATGTGTCTGAGCCCATCTCACTTTGAGTCAAAACCAATAGGATTAAACAGGCCATGACATTTCTCTCTTCTAATCTTCAGCTAATTAAATTAATACATCCGTAATCCTGAACGTGGTTGTTATTAAATCCAACAGCTTGTCTAGTAAGAACATAAGGCTGTTTCTCACAAAACAGCTACTATTCGCCAAAATACAATCAAAACAAAACGTGTGTGTGTGTGTGTGTGTGTGTGTGTGTGTGTGTGTGTGTGTGTGTGGGTGTGT
>JAOPJL010000017.1:2966794-2977077 GCA_027123545.1 Trisopterus esmarkii
ACACACACACACACACACACACACACACACCCACACACACACACACACACACACACACAGAGGAGGTTGTTGTGATAAGGGGAGGCAAGACAAGGCTTCTTGGTCTTGGTCGTTTGGATTCTGAGATGTTTGGCCTGATGCAGTGGAGATTTGTTTTGCCGTGTAGACAGAAAGGACCTAATCCTACTATAGTTAATGTTTCTGTGTGTTATGTGTACACGTGTGAGAATTAAAGGTTTTGTGTCAGGCCGGCCTCAGAGTGAGTTAGGGTGCACTCACACGAGGCAAAGTTGCCCTGTACCGTACTCAAGTACGACTGCCTGCCCCCCCCCCACCCCACCCTCCACTGCCGCTGGCCTGTGCTCAGACTAGGCAATCTCAACAGGGCCTGAGTATGGTTGCTGTTTGTGCATATAGGTTGCGTATCCGTGTGTGTGTACGTGTCGGCTCATTAGAATCTGCACCGTGGCCTGAGCACACACCTCTCCGCAGTGTACTGAGGGCCACAGAGTTTACCTGTACTTGAGTACGGATGGCGTGCTCACACTAGCCACACGATCTAGACTTTAGGGGGCAAAACGTACTCGGGCAGGGTACAGATGGCCTAGTGTGAGGGCGCCCCTGAGTGGAGTGAGTAGCACTGACCTGGTACGTTCTGGATGATGTTGGCCACCAGGGCGCTGAAGTGGCAGCGGATGTCTCTCAGGGTGTCGGAGTCCTTGTCGTTCTCCGACTCCAGCAGCTGGCGGGTCAGGTCCACGTACTCCAGCAGGGTCCCGTTCAGGCAGTGGCTCTCCCTGTCCAGACCCCCACTCGCTCTGCGCACATGACCACAAACACACACACACACACACACACACCACTGTCAGGGCACTAAAACATGAATGAAGGATTTCACTCAATTATCAATCGGGCAGAACAACTCTTCTTCTTTAGGCTTTTTCATGGGTTATATACTTAAATAATGCACTTATGGACCACTTTATAACAACCAGCATTTAAAAAAAGGTTTAACCCATCAACATTAACTTTTTACATGAATATGAGCCATTACTTTAAGATTATCCATTAGCAATGAGAGCCATCACATGAATATGAGCTATTAGCATTATTAGCCTTCAGCAGAGCTAGCCACCCTCCTAGCTCTTTAGGGTGATACCAGGTCATGGGTGACTCACATCTGGCTGATGACTCCAGCATCGGCCAGCAGCTCAAAGATCCGGACCAGCTGGACCCGCAGGATGTCACGACGCCGGCGCCGCTTCACGTTCTGATTGGAGATGGAAAAAAAACAGGAAGGTTAGAGTGAAAAAAAAAAGAAAAGAAAGAAAAAAGGTATATCAGGAGAGACATCTGCATAGAGATGTCAAGAGAACGACACCGGAGAGAGAAGATCATCAGGAAAAGATGCACATCGATGAAAAAGATGCACATCGATGAAAAAGATGCGAGGGGCATTGGAGATATTAGAGATACGTCAGGGAGGGATGTATCTCCTAAGGAAAGCTCAAGAGGGGTAACGGTAAGAGACAAGAATACCGTCTCACCTCAGGTCTTCGTTCCAGAGCCTCTTTTATGATGGGGTTCAGCTCCTCTATCAAATCCCTGCAAACACCAACAAAGAGACAAACATCAACATCAGCAGCGGCAGCAGCAGCACCAATCCCAAACTGGTGTGGTTGGCCATCCAGGTGCATGTGTGGGATGTGTGGAGCTGTGTTGTGCTACCTGAAGGCCAGGGGGTTGGTCCTGCCAAGCCCCAGCACCAGAGACTCCGTGATGTCCATGCTCTCGGAGCGCATCATGGGAACCACGTGTTTGAACAGCGAGGAGAGGGACGGAGAGCCCACGATCTGCGAATCATCAACAACATCATCATCAAAAACCAACATGCGCTGACCTCACAGCTCAGCAGATAGGGCTCTCAGACTATTCCATAAAGCAGAGGTTGCCAGTCTTTTTATGGGCCTGTAACGTGGGACCCCAACTTGCTTCACGTCCCAGTGATATATTGATTATATCTCATACTAGTCAGTAGTATAATTTGCTCATATAGGTTGCAAATCATAAGGCTATTTACTTTGAGACCTAACTAAAACCTATACTTAAACAATGCTGAATTATGAATTATGGATTAATTAATCTGAAGCCTGGTTATGATGATTAAGCTCAATAAATGTATTTCAAATAGCACGTTTTCTGTTGTGAACCGACTATAATAGATTATAAATCGTTTAACATTCCAGGGTTGCCCGATACAAACTCTGGACGACATTCAACAATTATTTATTAGACACTGACACAGGGCTCACAGTCACTGCTTATGGCAGAGCTGACATCTGGCATCGCTACAGGCTGTCCTCAGTCGATAGGCCCTTTGGTAATTACACTCAGATAAAGATTTGTTTATTTTATACTTCTGTATAATACATTTTTTTTTTTTTTTTACATCTTTACAGCTTAGGCAGTCGCCTAAGCTATTAAGTGCTGTGGGAAACCCTGCATTCTTACGCATTTTTGCAAGTACAATCATTCAAGGAAAGTACTGAGGAAATGACTTGTCTGATGGCTCATCCCTATATAAATATCCCTATAAAGTCAGGGCCGGTGTTGGGGGGGGTTAGCAGTCATGCACGGGGGCGGACCTTGGAGTCGTAGCTGTAGCCGCTGTCTGGCGTGCACGCCAGCGTCTCAGGCGGTGAGCAACGCACGGAACCGGAGCTGGACGAGGAGGAGGACGAGGAGGAGGAGGAGGAGGAGGAGGCGGAGCTGCAGCAGAGGATCAGGTAGTTCCTCCACAGACCCGTGTACGAGTCACTGCTGCTGCTCATGCTGTTCAGCTTCTTGGCATTGATGGGGCTGCTGTGGAGACAAAAATCAGAAACGGCACCTTCATGAACCCATTCACGTCCTCACCGTGTGCACCTTCAAACATCCTGCTTTCATCTCACTGAGCCTGTCTATAGTCTACTTTCATCCAAGGACGCTTGCAGGGAACTCGGTGGGCTCATTCCGGAGCAGGTAGGGGCGAGGGCACCTTGCTCAGGGAGGCCTAGAGGTAGGCTGTTGACGTCGGGCATCGAACCAAGTACCTCCAAGCTTGGAGTCAAACACCCTAGCCACTACACGATCGCCCCCTCAACCCTTACACTCCTATGACTTTCTATTGCAACAACAACAACAATAACAACAACCACCACAAAGAGAGTACGGTATTGATGGGGCCGTACTTGATGTCGACTTGTGGAGACAGCAGCTGCAGGCGGGTGTAGGCGAACATCCAGGCGTAGTTGAGTGCCGAGGGGCAGTGCTTCGGCAGGTTCTCCTGCCGCAGGTAGCTGGACAGGCTTATCACCCACGGGTCCTGGCCCTGGGTGACGTGGGCAAACACCCAGATGTGGGAGGGGCTGACCACGTCAAACTGGTGGCTGATGGGAGACGAGCTCCACTCGGCCAGCGACTGGAGATCGATGCCACTCGGGCAGTAGAGCAGGTTGGTCTGCGTGGCAGGGAACGGGAAGTTGCCATTAGTCACCGTATTTTCGACCTGATCATCACTTGCCTGCCCATCTGTGTGTTTTTCATATCATTAAGCGAAATGGCAACAGACGGAAAACAGGAACAGCTTCCTGCTTTTTCTTATACTGCTATTATTGGAATAGAGAACCTTGTGAAAAAGGACAGAGTCATCAACTAAGACCAGAACAACAACAGTTGATGAGTGCCGTCTCCGTGGAGACGTCCCTGCCATTAGTGCACCTGCTCAGCCATTACGGCTCACGGTGCAAAAGCGCACAAACCACAAAAGACATGGCCTATAATGTGCAGAATGGAAATTTGAACTGAAGTTATTGTTCTATTGGTGTAGGTTCCTGGATATAGTTTGTGTTTGTGTGTCGGGCTGTGTACCTGGTCAGCCCCTGTGAGGTGGATGAAGCTCTCCAGCACAGAGGCACTGAGTCTGTCCATCACGTCGATGGCCAACTCCTCATCGCCCTGAGAAAGGAAGCATCGGTAGAACACTATTAAAACAGTAAACATAACCAGTGGTGGATGATAACAGATGTCCTTTGAATACATGCCGTTAATACGCAGATTGGGGTGAGGCATCTTGGTACTTTCAACCGCCCTCTAGAAGTAGGCTTACAAAGACACGTCTGCTTACTGCCGACTGACCGAAGCAAATATCTTCAGTGGGGCATGAAAGGCAGAGGCTAAGCAGAGCATTGTGGGATGGCGGTTACCTTGGCGATGCCCAGTGCCGTGTGCAGGGCGCGGACTTCCTTGAGAACGTTGACGGCAAGCCTGCGAGTTCCGGGGCGACAGCTGCATAGGACCACCAGCGCCAGGCCCTCCACCACGTGCAGAACCCCCAGCAGCGGGGCCCGGTCCAGGGACAGAGTCGGACCGCTGCCTGGGACCTGCTGGAAGAAAGCGGTCATCTATTCTACTCGTCCTTATGGCCCACATATCACCCTTCCTTTCCCGACCATTACCCAAAACATTCTGCATCTATAAAGATTTTTCTAATATTATAAGAATGTGATTAGATAGTGTTATATATAGTAGTATAGATAGTATATAGATAAATACTATTACTGTCCTGTACTTATATAAAAAGATTTTTAAAATATTATAAAAACGACTTGATTAGATAGTATTATATATAGTAGTATAGATAGTATATAGATAGATTCTATTACTGTCCTATACTTGCTAAGCCTGGGAACCAGACGAAGCGGAGGGGCCAGGGGCGGCACTGGAACGTACGTGAGCCTCCTGGGTCTTGTTGCTGCTCTGCACCGCCTGCCTCCATTGGCTGATGAGCTGCAGGAGCATCTTGACGGCGTTGTCCAGCAGCGTGGGGTGGACGTCCGTCACCTCGCGGACCATGAAGTAGACGAACCCCGACACCACGTCCTCCCGCCACTCGGGGAAGTCCACCATGAGGGTCTGCAGGGTGGTGAAGGCCAGGCCGCGCAGCTCCTCGTCCATGTGGATGGTCAGCCTGGGATCAGGGGTGGAGGACAGGAGAGACAGACGGGTGTGAGGTGGAGCGGGAAGGACAGGAGAGACAGACAGGTGTGAGGTGGACAGGAAGGACGGGCACGTGAGGTCGACAGGTAGGTCAAACAAAGGAGACGGATAGGTCCGTCAAACGGGTAGACAGACAGGTGAGACCGACAGGTGAGGCGGACAGGTGAGGCGGACAGGTGAGGCGGACAGGTGAGGCGGACAGGTTACAGGGGCAGTCAAAGGAGCATCAAGCTAAACCGCTAAGAGTTGTGTGCACATTGTGTCGTAGTTCTCGTTCAAGGGGATGAGCTTTGGGCTTACTTTGCCAGGAGCTCGATGAGGTCCTGCCTGCTCATGCCGTCTGGGATGAGCCTCGGAATGGCCGCCACGCACGTCCGGAACAGATCAATCTTGGGCTTCCTTTCCCCCCTGCCAACAGACGGAAAACAATCAGATGCTGTGACAGGGCCGAGTCATGCAGAGCCTGACAAACAACCAACGATGATGCCGATTGGCTAGGGGCCTGTGGGGCACTGACGTGATCATGTCCTCGGGCTCCTTGTTCGACATCTGGACGTTGGTCATGCTCATGGAGCGCCCCACGTCCTTGTCCAGGGAACGCAGGATGTTGTCCAGGGCCTTCCTCACCTGAGGGTAGTACAGAGACATGCCTGCAACGACAACGCTCGTTGTTGGCAACAAAAAACGCACACGCAAAAACCACAAAAAGCCGCCATGCCACAGCATAAAGAAACACAACAAGACAACGCTCGTGAACGAAAGTGGGACACGCAAAACCACAAAAGACACCATGCCACAGCGTAAAGAAACACAGACCACCTGGGGGGGCTTCCCCCCTCCCCCCCCCCCGGGTGCTGACGTACCGATGACTTTGGCCTCTTCGTCGGTGAGCGTGGTGTTGAGGAAGATCTTCTTGACCCGCAGGGTGTTCCCAGAGGGCATGATGACCCCTGTGGTGGGCATGGGGGGCTCGCCGTCCTTCTGCTGCAGGCTGTTGGCCACCACCAGGAAGGCCCTCAGGCCGATGTTCATCCTCTGGGGGAGGGGGGAGGTTATTCCCAGTTCCACACAATGCGAAGACTGTATGCACTGACATCATCACATATCAAAACAGCGTCCACCGATTGGAATATATTATACAGTAAGAGTTTCTATCCACACTCTGATGCGTTTGGAAGATCCAGTATTGTGGTATTGATCTTTGAATAATCTTTGGCTTGATGAGGTAAAAACAAGACATTAGCCATTTTTCTTATTGATCGGGCTTCATTCTGAGACTGGTGAGATGATGGGCGGGAGCAGTCTGTTAATTGTAAATGTACACTTGGGTTGATAGTAAAGGTGTCAATTAAAGTGAGATCAACTATGGGTTGATAGTAAAGGTGTATAATGACTGATATAAAGACTTACCTCAGGGTTGATGGTGAAGGTTTTGTGGGACTTGCCGACACACAGCAGGTCATAGATGATCTCCTTCATAGCAAAGTCCAGCCTTTCCTGCAGGGCCAAACAAAAAGCACAGGGTTCAATTATCAATGGAAGGACACCCCATATTCATCCATGTGGGCATGCGATCTATCACACAAAAGAATATAATATGCAAATACGCCAACTAACATTTATTTGTAAATATTTGCAAAATCTGCGTTGGGCAGCTCCGCTACCAAGTTATTTGACTGACAGTTGGAAGCTGGATGAGTATTCAGTATAGTATTCAGTAGTATTCAGGTAGCCGTGGGGAGAGCATGAGTGCCAGAGGTACAGGTGCATGGCGCTGTACCTGAGCTATAAACTGGATGATCCTGACGAAGATGTTGAGCGGGGTGTCTCGGGGCACCACGCTGCGAGAGCCCTTTGGGAACAGAGCCGACACAATGCCCAGGAGACGACTAGACAGACGAAAAAAAAAAAAAACATTCACTCCATCAATACCGGACGTATCGGTGACAATTCACAGTGCAACGGTGAAATGCAACACTTCTAAATTGCGAAAGAAAGGTGTTTTTTCTGTGGTCGTTCAGCTTCAAAACCGTGCTCTGTATTTGTGCTCTATTTTCATCTGGCTCTCTTTACAACAACTATTGAATCGTACATACAGCATCCTGTATGATCCTTTAGGAGCAGGACAGGGGTGAACAATAAATACAGGGGCAGGTCGTAAAGGAGCAGGTAGGGGTCGGACAGTTATTACACAGACAAGTGGAGGCGTTTGATTTGTTGCACTGAGCAGCAGGGCGGCGGGGCGCTTACCTCTGAGTTACAGTGTTGCTCTCACATTTGATCCTGATGATGTAGACCCAGAGCAGCCTGTAAAGCGACTCCAACGCCACGCGCGACATCTTGGGGTCTTTGTTCTGTCAACCAGAGAGAACCACCGTAAGCACTTGCCAACTAGTGTGATCGTTTTGTAATTCGTGTGACCGGAGAGAGATGGGCTATACAATGATGTGGACCTATCCTTCAAAACACACCACAAAATCCCATAAACCATTCCAGGTTCACACAAGCCCCCACCATTCCCTGACCAATAGGGGCTTGTTCTTCAGTTTAACCCTCGACGTTGAGGAGGTGCAACCAGGACTTACAAACACACACTAACAGGGCCAGGGGTTCACTTCAAACTCCCAGTCTATCTCAGCCAGTAAAAATCAATCACATTGGATCGAACGGAGTCTGTGTTTTGCTCTCCGGCCTTATCCGACTACATAATGGGTGCGTGCACTGGGTTCACAGCCTGCAATCACACTGTACTAACAAATAGCTCGCCAACAGCAACCATAAACTCCTGACAAATATTTGCAGGGGTGGGGGGTGGTGGGGGGGGGGCAGATGCGGGAGCGGTAGCGCGGCGAGAGAAGAAGTAGTAAGAACAACAAGAGGAATAATGACTCGCTGGTTCACGCTCACACCAGTAGAACGGGACAACATAACAGACATGAAGCGCTTCCTTCTCCCTGCCAGCAAGAAGCCCCAGCAGGCATTTTGCGATAACGCCCGCTGTGGTGACGCACTCGATGTGTAACACACTCGATGTGTAACACACTCGATGTGTAACACACATACTCGTGACGCGAATAGCCCCAGACACTGCAGACAGCTCCACGACGTGGAAGCGGGACAACATCCGGTATACGTTTACTTGGCAAATACCATTCCGAGCGCCTCATTGGTTACCGTACACCTGGTCAGACGACATCGGCGGAGGGAACAGAGGTGGTAGGGAGGTGCGTGGATAGGAGCGCCATTTTCTTCCACTAGTGAGGCTCAGGAGGGAGGGTGGGTTTAAGTGGGCGGTGGAGCCACAACAGAAACTCACCTGCAACGTCTCAATCTGCTTTCTGATGCTGTTGTTAGATGGCATCTGGGCAGAGTAAAGACACGCCAGACAGACACAAAACCACAGCAGACCACCCGCGCAGGGGGTCAGGGGTCAGGGAGGGCGGAGACATGCACGTTAGAGGAAACAGAAACAAACATGGCAGAAAACAAAAATGTTGACCGAAGCCGTGACAGCCTGCCGCTACATTCGAGTGATAAAGCTCAACAAACATGGATAAGATAAGATGACCGAGTGGTGCTGAGAGCCACCTTCAATGTATGTTAGAAAGAAGACATACTACGGGTGTACTGAAGCCTGGGAATTAAGACACACACATACATGCACGCACAAACACACAGGGGGTAATGTCGGGACAAGATCAGAAAAAGGACAATTATGGGATGTGCATGCAGGATGGTTTAAAATATAAAGGTTATGAAGGATGTTCTTTGTTAGTGTTATAATCCACAACCCCTCTCTTTGCAATGAATTAGGAGTCTGATTCACCCCATGATCTTGTTTGGTAACAACATTATTTATTTTTACCCTCCACACATTATAAACTTCTCATTATGTTCTCCATTGCCCAGACTAAACAATTCCTTGTTTATTGATTCAACAGATCCCAAGGAAAGATCTTCTCTCCCACAGTAGAACCATTCGACGTCCACCACCACGACCACCGTCGAGCAGACAGACACACGTTCCATCCCCATCGGTCACCTCACAAACACCAAATTACGACAACGCAAGCTCAAATGAGTCCGCATGATCACAGTGAGCAACCCACACTGACTCGCTCCCTTGAATCGTTCCAACACCACTGAGAGGACAATGACGACCAGTACAGTACAGGGCAAGGAAAGGGTGGGAATGACGGGGAACGTGACTGATCAGGATGCAAGACCAGTGCGGTAGAGCTTTTGAAGGGACAGGTTAATCAATTAGCAGAGGAACAGTTGCGGTAGGCGGACGGAAGGGATTTTCCGGAATGGTGTACGAAAAAGAGGAGTTTTGATTGGTTCACGAGAGCAGTTCTGATTGGATCGTAAAAGGATTGGCTGGACAGGTAATGATTTGACCAGGTAGGTAGGCAGGATGTGATTGGCTTACAATAGGGTTAGGGTTAGACAGTTCAGTGTAAAAAACAAAGCAGAGTATTTATCCATTGGTATAATTGCTGGTGATATACAAATATCCCAAAAACAAGTGCTGGATTGCAAGGACAAATAGAAGCATTATATTAGACCACGCCTCATTGATACAAAGACCAGCATGTTTACCACAGAAGAGGAAGCACGTTGTTCATATAGACAGCAGACTGCTCTGTCTAGACATCTTGTGTCAACAGTGCCTTCCTACATATACATATATACATACTCACCAGGCGGGGCTCATGTTCAATGCAGTCTAACGTGATTCCTTAACCCCTGGAGGGGGTCTTTGGGATTCATATGAACAGCATAGAGCAGATAGTGTCGGGGGAAAGAACTAAAGGTCCCTGAATCCGATTCCGTTTCTAATCATCTGAGGAGTACAGCAACATTTCCTAACATCCTTACTAATGGAGGTCCCTGGATTCTTTAAAAGGGATGCTATTGGATTAGCCATTAACAGGGGGAAGGATTCAGCTGGATGTCCTAGACAAAAGCCAGTCTGGCTAGGGTGGGGTCGTGTGGCTGAGGCCAGATCTGGGTGAGGATATGGGGGGTGTAGGCGGTGTAGGCGTAGATCGACGGTACCTTGAGGTGCGACAGGCAGTTCTGGAGGAAGATGTGCCAGTTGATGAGGAAGAACTGCTTCTGACTCACACACAGTAGGCACGTCACAAGGGGATACAGGGCCTGGGGGCGAGAGACACTAGTGTCAACGGAGAGAGAGAGAGAGAGAGAGAGAGAGAGAGAGAGAGAGTGAGAAAGAGAGAAAC
>JAOPJL010000017.1:3029760-3039857 GCA_027123545.1 Trisopterus esmarkii
ATTACAAAGTTTATTAATATACCTATAAAATGTATGATTCGGCATCAAACTGATAAGGAACGACAATCAAAGAGTGGATTGAGCCATAAACCATCCCACAGTAGGTATTTACCACTGAAACCAGGTTGTGTCTCAGGCGTTGGCGTGTGACTCACCCCGGGGTGTCTCCGCCAGCCGATTCCTCTCCATGGATAACAGCCGCAGGCCGGGAGCCCAGGAGACACACCTCGGGCCCCTCAGGCCCCTCTGGTTCCTCCCGTCCCCAGGGGCCCGCATGCGGCGTCCACCCCCGTCCGAGCTCCACTTGCCGAGGCAGAGAGAGAGGGAGGATATCTGGTTGTTCCCCAGCCGCAGGTCTCGGAGCTCCGCGGCCGGCCCGGGGAGCGCTACGGAGCTCAGGAGGTTGTGGGATAGATCTAGCTCCGTGGTTCTCCCCATGGAAGGGTGTCGTGGAATGTGGGGGAGCCCAGAGGAGGAGCAGTTGATCAGGGTGGGATCCAGGCAGACGCAGGCCTCTGGGCAGGGGATGAGGGGCACTGGGGATGACCAGCACCCCCAGGAGCCCCAGAGCAGCAGCAGAACCTCCAACACGGGCTGCCGTGGCAACACCATGATCTGTCTGGTGGGAGACCAGGGGTCCCATGATGATCAAATCATGGATCTAATGATGACGGGTCACTTAACACCCCATTCAAATGAGCACAATCCAAGAAACAACAAAACATCCAAAATAACAACACTCCCCTTTTAAACTAAGACATCTTACTAACAATATCAAAAAAAGGTTCATGAAACTCACCTGTCTCAAACTCACTAGAATGGTGAAATCTGATAACTTGTAGGGCTAGGTCTTTCAATCTTCTGAGCCACAGCTGAACTGATCCTTCTCCTGTACTTTCCGTTCAAAGTCTAGAATAGTGGACGTCCTTATTCATCACAGACGACAACGTCTTATGGAGTTTCCTTCAATAATTTACACACAGCTGGTTAATACCTCACTTTCATTGTGTACTTCATGCTTGCCAAGTAGGCTGATCCTTAGATAAACCAAAGCCAGCGAGAATGCAACATGACAGTAGATTACCAGCAGGGCCAGTCGAGTCAACCGTACTAAATTAAATCGAAATAATTTTTTTTCTTCGATTTTTTTATTTATTTAAACAAAACAGATGATTGGCAGAGGTATTCAAAAGGGTGTGTTTCCATGTGTTTATTGATACCTGCATTACCTCAAACTGTCAAATTGCAGCCATTTTGTTCGAGAACGTGATTTCTCTGTTTTTCCTCCACTCAACTCAACTCCTAAATTGATGTAGATTGGATTAAGTTATTACACAGTGCAGGTTTAATGTATTCATTTTCATTCCTGCAGTGAAAACCGTCACACTTTCCAAACTGAAAAACGGAAGTGTTATGAAAGAAACAAAACACAGAAATACAAATCAAACATTACTTCTAGCGCTGAAACAACAGGGCTATATTGCACTCAGTTCACTCGGTTACATAAACTTCAAACCAACCGACAATAAAATATCTCAACTTCATGAACACAAATAATTAAAGACACTTTAATTTAGCTGTAGTGTATCTTAATGCAATAACCGTGCACTTTGAAAGCAATGCAATAACACAGATAAACATGTTCTAAAACACAATGCTGTCCCTTCTTTTGGCACATACAGAAATCTACACTCAATGTAGAAATTATGTATTAAGCAATTAGTAATACTGGATGGCTTATAATACTTTTCCGAAACGTTGTCTCCTTTCAGAAGCTGAAGTGAAATAGAGTTTTATAGTGTGCCACACTTTCAGTACAAAACAAAACAGAAAATGGATCGCCTTATAACAAACAAGCAAACCAACCTTGTAGCTTGTAAATGAAAGGCAAATGTAAAGCTCATATGAAGATAATAAGGCGTGTAAACTTCCTTCACTGCAATGCCATGCAAGGGTCAGTCAGTAGGTACAGAAACACTGCAGTACTTCAACATATACCTTTGGCTAATGAAACATCCCTATGTGGCAAGTAAGCAGCACATTACCCAAGGGAGGCGAAACCGCACCGGCCTCTTGAAGAGGCCACGGTTGAAGACCTGCGTCGGTTTGGTGGGGAAATGTTTTTTGGCAAACAAGGGACGGGGGCCTCACCGCGCTGGTGTTGTTGGACGGAACTTAACTTGAGGAGGTTCTGAGTCTGTAGTACGCCAGTTCTTAATGGACAGTCCTCAGCGGAGCCAGTTTTAATGGGCCGTTCAGCGGTACAAGCAGTACTCTGTGGGATAGTTCTTAATGGATGGAACTTCTTGGGCTGGGTCTTAATGGGCTGTTCATAGTGGGCAGGGCTTATTGAGCAGTTCCTACTGGACGGGACTTAGTAAGGCGGTTCTTATTGGACAGTTCAGAGTGGGCGGGTTCTAATGGGGTAGTTTGTCGTACAGCGGCAAACTATTGAACCGTTAAACTCAAACTCATCGGGCCGTTCTGACGGGTGTTTTTTTTTTTCCTCGCCCCGACGGCCGGCGATTGGGGGGGGGCGCTGCCTAGTGGCCGCAGGGGTTGTCGGAGGTTTGGCAACCCATGTTTGAGTACTTGACCTGCAGGCGGAACAGGGTGCCGTCGGCGCACATGCACAGCTTGTAGCGCTCCATGCCCTCGTCGAAGAAGACGTCCCCCGCAGAGTGGGGGATGCGCGAGGCGTTGAACATCAGGGAGCCGTTGAGCACGATGCTGTTCTCCTGGGGGGAGCAGAGAGGGACGGCGCATTGCTACGACTCTCTGCCAGCAGGGGGCGACAACAAGCCACACCCGGCATTCCCGTGACGTCCACGGGCATTCATTCAACGTACAATTGGATGACTATATAAAATGATAATCTGTCTGTATACGTCTCCGATATAGTGATCTAAAAAAAACCATATCCTATACATCATATGATAACATTGGGATACTGTATTACAGTCATAGTTACACAGTTACACTGAATATACCCGGGTTTCACACACATCTCCTGTGTGTCTCTACATCCCAATACATAAGGTATGTCATGCGATTCACTAGGACGGACCACTGCTTACAGTGAGGTCAAACATTATTTGACCTTATTTGACCTAAACATAACAGGCCTATACCAGAGGAGGATATGTTATAGTCCTGTTGCCCAGGTAACGCTTACAGCTCGGAGCTCGATGTTCCCCCCGCTTTTGAACTCCACGGTGCGTCCCATGATGTGGACGCCCTCGTTGCCGCGGACGATGGCCTTGCCCTCGCTCTTGATGTTCAGGTCTGACGAGGCGTTGCTGGTGATCTGCACACAACGCGAGACTTTCATCGGTCGTTTGAACGTTTGAACACCATACATCATATATATACCGTTCGGTCGCTTATCCAAAGCATCCGAGTGATCTGTACAGCTGAGTACAGGTCACGGAGGAGCAGGGTTTGAGGCCTTTTAGCTCTAGGAGACCCTAACAACTAGCCTGGTCCTACCAGACTGTCGTATTTGCACTCTCTCATTTGAAGTAGTAGTACTGAAGGGAAATGAAGCGGAAGCATGTATAGGCGGGCGGGGCCAGGCTACCCAGCAACTGGACTATCCTGACTATCCTAAAACCACCAGTCAAGTCACTCACTGTGTGTAAGCCTTACGTTTACCCAGTGATGTGCCTTGCTCAGGGACACTTCCAGGGAGAGCTGGGTATCCAACTAGCCCTAGTTTCCCTGAGTTCATGCAGCTCTTTATTGAGATAATCTGCCTTTGACAAATATGGGCCCGGAAATGGTTGTCTTTTATGTGGAGGACATTGGCCCTCCCTTTCCCAGGGAGACGATAGTGATGATTACATCATCTGTTGTCAGGGCCTTTACTGCTCCATTCAATCACCCCTACACACCCACAGACAGACACGCATGCATTCCGATAGGGTGACACACCCACATCTTACATTCCATTTATGTTGACATGATAAACGTTTTATAACATGATTATTGCAGTATTGTACTGAGTCATACGTTCAGATTCTTCTCATTGAGATTATGAATGACTTTTTTTTGCCACGGGTCAGGGAAGCTCTGTGTCTGTTTGTGGCGAGAGGAATGGCTTCTGACACAGGGTGAGTCTTATTGGCCAGGCCTTATGGGCGGCTCAACAGGAGGAGGTTGCTAATGCGTTTTTAATTTGACCTGGGAAGTCTGAATTTAGGTTACAAATCTCTTTAACAAGAGACAGTCCCAAGAAAGCAGCGGCGGAGTAGGTAGTAACAGTAGCACTAGGTATAGGGGGCAGTGTTTTGTCAGAGGACTGACAGTGTCCAGGTCGGAGCACTAGACCAGCACTGGAACCAAACCCCCAGTACGGGTCCATATCGATCGCCTCACTAAAGCCCACGGTAAACAAATCTTTCCAAATGAACATTGAACCATTGAGACATTGAAATCCACGTGCTACGTACCCGTTCCGTGGAGGCTTTCTTCACACGCAGCACCTTGACGCCCTTGGGCAGGTGAAACTCGTGGTTCTCGAAGTCCGTGCTGAAGAAGGTGGTCTGGGTGCGGGGGTCCGTGAAGGAGATCCCCACGTCGCTGACCACCGAGGTCTTGTCCTCCTCCACGCTCAGCTTGGTGGTGCCCTGTTGGAACACCACCTGCAAAACACAGCGGGACACCAGGACAGAGGGGTGGACACGCTTTACCTTCATGTTCTCATGAGACGGGTGTAGAAGACACTGGGTTTAAAGAGGGTGGGTCAGGGGGGAGAGGGAGTCGATTTGATCGTACAGGACTTGATCGTCCAATAGCTGGAGTACCTCATGGACAGGATTTTTTCACACCCAGTCAAACTTGGCCCCACAACCACCAAAAAATGGACTCCAGGACGTTAGCAGGCTAGGTAATATGTTCAGTTTCGTGTCGTCCAAATAAAATAAATAAATATTTTAAATAACTCAAATAATTGTATATGTCAGCCCAGGTTGGAGCACTATACCGTACTATATACTATTTATACACTATGCTATATCATATTTTCCAACAATAAATAAATTCAATGAAATCAGCAGTGATCTGTGATCAATTTAAATGGCATAATCAATGAGAGTATCCTGCCGCTACTCACCGGGTTGTTGTTGCCGGTGAGCACCAGGTCCTGGTCCTTGCGCCCTCCCACGGTGCTCTTGTGCAGAGGGAACACGGTTCCCATGTCTGCCTTCTGCTTGAAGCGCAGAAGCCCGCTCTCGTGGAACTCCATGCTTTCACAGCCATTCGGACCGATCCGAATCACCGTCCAGATCACCAGCGTGATCTACCAGCGAGACGGCAGAGGAAACGATAAATAAGACCTCTACAAGAAGGGTGTTCGACTGCAAGCAGGAAGGTTCTGGGTTCTATTCCCAAGGTCCACAGCCTCACCTGAAGGCGTCCTCGAGCAAGTTGCCTTAACACCCCTGCCTTCTCCTTAATCACATCCCTTGTGAATTCACTGTAAGTTACTTTGGACAAAACTTGTCTCGTGGCTGAATTACTTAATCATAAATTGTGTTGCTGCGATCGGTAATGTGGTATAACTGTGCTCACAATGAGGTTGATGAGGGCGAGGAGGAAGAGGAGGACGATAATGCAGACCGCCATGTTCCCCTTGCGTCCTCTCAGTCCCGTCTTGTGGAGCCGCTCCTCCTCGATGGGGACATAGCCCGCCTTGAAGTTGCTGTTGTGCTCCTTGTTGACATTGCGTCTCTCCACCGCCTTCTCCCGCATGGACTTCTTCACTGGGCCGTTGGAACTCTCCTATAAAACACATGGAGCAAAGAAACAACCTTAGCTCAGAGCCGGGGTGACGCTCTAACATGAATATATATATAATATATGAGTTTGATGACCCATATTCAATGGCTGGTGGCGTGATAGAACTAAGCGTGTTACTTGTGTTGGTGTTTTTTATTCGCTTGTCTGTGTTTTGCCCCGGCTAAGGAATGCGTGGCGCTTCATGACAGCGTCTGTATGGCTGAGGCAAGAACTAAAAATAAACGAACCGCTTACAGACATTCACATATCAACGTAGGCCTACTCATTTCACTTGCAATGCCCTTCAAACTACACATCCAAATAACGTTACAGATAATAAGCTACCGATTTTCCATTGCACTAAATGTGTGGTTTAAACGACAGCAGAAAAACAAGCGGACGATGACGGCTGAAATGCCACGATTCGCCATCGTTGAGATTACAAAATACAACACTCTAGCCTCAGATAAAACGATCAAAAGGACAATGACAGTAAGGTAAAACCAGCAAAAAATATATATTAATACAGACCTGTTCAGACGCCATCTTGACCCTCCCCCTGACGCTGGCGGTGGACAACTTGGGCGAAGGAAAGTGGACGAAACCACTTGTGTAATTAACCAAAATACAGTTAGTCGAATAAATGTCGAGAGAAATCAGTTAAATATATACATATAGATAATACATTAATTATAGGGAGATTCTATTGAAAAAATATCCTCTTATATTATGGATTCTGGAAGTTACACTGTGGATGTTTACAAATGATGGTTCATTCTGGATCTAGCCAGCCAATAGCAGAGCAGACAGAGAGGTCCCAAAATAGGTAAACATGCATGCCCATTCATATTTTCCATATTAACCGAAGGAGGAGCTTGTAGACCACGCACAAACGCTTAACGCTCACAAACAGACAAACGCGCTCGGTTTTCAATCGCATTTAATCGATTAATTGTCGAATACGTTATAACTATATACTAAAGTTATTATATACTCTGTAAGATATATTGTCATTTAAGTTAAATAAGACAACCATGCTATAGGCCACAATAGGTTGTAATAGGATGGAATATCCTATTACATTTTATATATATATGCATTACATGGCTGCATGCGCACACATGGAAACACGAACGCAAATAAAAAATAAATAACGGTCACTTCATGATTAGTTACAATTTTCCAGAGTGTTGAAAAAAGTGCAAAAAAACATACGCATACATTGGATTGAAAAACAAAATGTATGTTTCAATACAATTCCAGGACGCTATCGCCGGAAACCAGCGAGACCTGTAGCTGCGCGCTGATCCTGTGCCATGATGATCCTGTGCGGTGTCGTTTGCCCGTCTGGCGTTACACGCAGCGCGCCGCGCAGTGTGTGCACCACAACCACAGAGCAGGTGGACCCTGTTGTGTTGCTGTCTACATTCAAACACTGGACAGCGATGCGCCCTGCTGTTGTCGGGCCCCGCTCCACGGCGTTGCTATAGTCGACGCGGCGCTTCAAGAGGTGACCGGACGTGGAATAAGTTTTAATTTAAAACGAACTCTAGCGCGCCCAGCACACGGGCGCTCCCGTCATCAGGATAAAAGCGACCCGTTGTGTTTCACGTTTTTTTTTTTTTCTTTTTCTTTGAGCATCGCAGGACCCACTGGGGAGGACTGGACCTGGACATGGCCGATGCTCTGAGGAGGCTTGTGAACATCTCTGCCTATGGCGCTTTACAGGACAAACTTGAGAGCTGGTTCAGGGACTACCATGTAAGTCATGAATAAGTCAATACTGACCTAAATCTGACCAAGCCACTTCGTCGCGGCCCGGACGCGGCCACCTGAAAGCCGATACGTGTTGGCACCCTGGAATATAGAGCACACCACCGGGCGAAAGTGAAATGCACTTGGGTCATTTTTATTTGAATGTCGCATGCTAAATGTTCTTCATTTTTGCAACCTTAAAAAATAATGAATATTGCTGTTACAACGGCTGGAATTCAGACACATTCAAAAGGGCACTTTTCGAAGGCACAGTAAAGCACTTTATTGCATTGATTTGCTCTGCAAAGTTTGGTTGCTATGCACGCCATGGCAACCGCCGTAGTATGGGTGCTATGGTTACCATTCTTTATAGGCCCACGATGGTTACCGGTGAGCCCTGTTCCTGCATATCAGTTCGCCCACTTCTACTAGTATTGTATTGCACTTTTAAAATGTATATCTTTTTGTTACACATTATTGTCCGAATAATTAAATAGGCCTATACATCATTTATTATCTATATAATATTAATAAATAATAAAACAAAAAAGCAAAACTGTCCCTTCTTATTGCATGCAACCTATGTTTCAGAGAGAATCCAAAACATAAAATAGACGTCAACAAACGAAATGCTATTTATGCGCTCCATTTGTTCCTCCTCTCAGGTGATTTCCTGCGACCAGAACCTGAACCGCTGCTGTGAGTTGATTGAGCTCACAGCTAAGATCCAGGGACAACTCTTCACCATCCTCAACTTCGCTGCAGCAGAAGGTAAATATTATCTTCATTCCCCAACCCCTCCCAACCCCTTACATCCCATTTGGGATCCATAAAGTCCACCTTATCTTGTCAACTATCGACCTAACTATGGAAAAATGTGCGTCAAGAGACATAATAATTCAACCAGCAAGGCAGTTTTTCATAAAAGAAAAAAAGTTGAGTTAATAAGTAAGTTAATCATTTTATTGGTGAGGGGTGTATACCAAAAGGTTCTGGTCTCTGGAACTCAAACCCCCACGTCCCACCTTCCTGAACGCACCACTATTCAAAACCCCTAGCAGCTCCTCAAGGACATGTTTCTAAACGACTGAGGGGAAATAGTAATAAATAGGGGGGTCAACAATAGGGCCCTGGATAACACCTGTGCACCCATCAGCTCTCTGCTATCGAATCCATCCAATCACATGATCCCACATTCTGTCGTCGCTAACACCCGTCTCTGTGTTCCAGGGAGCCACTATGCAGGCGTGGACACCCTTAAAACACGCCTCCTCCCGTGGCTGGGGACATGCTTCTCCCTGGCCCAGCCCTCCGTCAGCGCCGACGCCAGCCTGCAGCTCATGCAGGTGACCGCAGCCAATCAGCATCCGTCGTTACTATTATTGGGATTATTATCACAGTAGTACATTGGTATTATTATTACACTATTCGTAATAGTAATTATTATATTTAGAGTAATGTTTCAAACAGTTTGAGCTGTTTCAAAGGTTTGGAGCCCCCCCCCTGGTATAAACGGTTGAATCTATGTGTGTGTGTGTGTGGCATGCATGCATGTGTGTGTGTGTGTGTATGTATAAGGACTCTGCCCTGAAGGAGAAGAAGATCAGGGAGCTTTCCTTCTCCCATGACAACAACATGCAGAAGATGGAGACCCAGCTGTGCTCCACCCGCTTGCAGCTGGACTCCGTCAAGTCAGAGTGAGTCTGGTCTGCCTACCCAGTACCTCGTATGAAGTGCACCTAAACACAGTTTGACCTCTCCTGCGTGGTCCTTTATGTCGGCTTTATGAATATGCTCCTGAATAATCATTGAGGTTCAAATATAATACGTCTAATAACAGACTATAAAATAATAATAATACAGGGAGTTGTCGTAAAAATAGCAATAGCTGCCACGTACACACAGGTGATTATGTCATCAACATCATAGGAGGGGTTGTAGCTCTTCTGTGTGTGTTTGATCAATGTAGGGCCCCTGTAGGGGCCCTAAAAGACGACCCCACGCTCACCCTGATGTGGCCCCTGTGTCCAGGCTGGCTGACGTACAGCAGGAGCTGGACAACACCAAGGACAAGTCAGCCACTACGCTGCTGGCCACAGAGGACGAGATCCTGCAGCTGAGAGCAGAGTACGTTCAGAGCAGTGATCACGACCGTTTCACCAATATGACAACAGAACCAGTATGTGGGGCGCACTCACACTAGGCCATCGGGGCCCTGCCCGAGTACGTTTTGCCCCCTAAATTCTGGATGGTTTGTCTAGGGTCAGCACGCCATGCGTACTCAGGTACAGTTCACCTCCGTGGCCCTCAGTACACTGCGGAGAGGTGTGTGCTCAGGCCACGGTGCAGATGCTAATGAGCCGCCACTCGCACACGCACGGATACTCAACTCTCTATATGTACAAGAGGCAACCGTACTCAGGCCCAGTTGAGATAGCCTAGTGTGAGCACAGGCCAGCGGCACAGTGGGGGGGGGGGGGGGAAATCGTACTTCATTACGGTACAGGGCAACTTTGCCGAGTGTGTGTGTCGCCCTTAGAGTGAAATACATATGCGTCGAACAC
>JAOPJL010000017.1:3840369-3858420 GCA_027123545.1 Trisopterus esmarkii
ACACACACACACACACACACACACACACACACACACACACACACACACACACACACACACACACACACACACCGTGGTGTCATAATGTGCGTGTCCTAGAAGCTTAACTGTCTCGTGCGTGGACATCATTCACTGCACAGTCAGAGCTCCACAAATCCACACACACACACTGACTGGGGCGTTATGAACGTGTACTCAAAGCTTAACCCCCCTCTCCGACAGGGATATCAACATCAACTGCTGCCGCTATGACCTATAGTTAAACATTTAAAGAGTAATTAACGCAATACAATCTCTAAATGTATCAGAGAACCTCCTCACTGGACACTTGGCTATTCCATCCTTTTTTGGTCGATTACATTGTTTTGGGAGAACCTAATCTGGGTCACAACTCAAACAAATTTCAGTAAAGAAATGTATTTAATAGTTTGATTGTGTTCTGCCCGTCATAAATCATCACATGAATCATGAAAAAATAGAAGCCATTTACTTTGGCTCAGAAGAAGTAAATGATCAGATATGCATCTTAAAAATCAGACTAGTTATAAAGACTAGTTAGGGATACTCAATCAGAAACAGAACTCACAGACTGGGCGTTGATCTTCCCCGTCATCAGGGCCAGAAGGTCGGAGTCAGACATTGCAATGGTGCAGTCTGCCTTCTTAGCTGGAGGGCAACAAGAGAGACAGGGTCAACAACGTTCAAGCCCTGATGGTTCTTGCCAAAAAAAACAGCAAAGCCATAGAACTGGGTCAAGCTTAGAGAAAAAGGCCTGACGGTCACTGCCATCACCGGTCTCGTACTGCATATAGCGTCAAAACATGCAGGCTTGAGTACAGTTTCCTCCAGGGCTGGGCAATAATCATTTGACGACGTGGTATCGATACAGTATATCTGACGTTTCATTCAAGTTTAATGGAAATTTAAAGAATGGTATTGGACTAAAACTTCCTTTCCCACCAACGTTCGTGACCTCTTATTTGATCATTTTAAGGGCATATCTTGTCATCATTATTCATTTATATTATTAATCTGGGTATCGAGAACAATGCTACCTAAAGAAAATAAACAATATAATTGAATTATTGCACATTAGCAAAGTAATGCCAATGAAGCAGGAATTGGCTAGGGTGTTGATCAGAAATACCTGGATCAATCCGCCAGTTTCCCCAGCCAGCCTGTCCCTGAGCAAGACGCCTAACCCCCATCTGCTTACTAATGGCATGTATGTGAATTCACAGCCCAACCCCTACCTGCTCCCTTAAAGATCTGTATTTTCAATTTCTAACCCCTACCTGCTCTTTAAAAACCTGTTTCTGTACTGTCTAACCCCCAACTACTCATAATGAACTGTATTGTCTAATCCCTACCTTAATGACCTGTCCCTGTATTCCCTGTTTAACCCATTAACCTGCAACCACTATATGACTAAATAGAATAAGTAGAATCGGAAACCAAAGAAAGGTATTCTCAGAACTAAATCATGCGGCCCCAATTAATCCAAACGGAACTTGGCGTGGCTTGGAGGGTTTGACTCCCACACACAAAAAGGTTTGATTCCCCACGTCCAGCCTTTCACGTCCGCTCGTAAAAGGCTGCTTGAGATGACAGCATCTGCTGAAATGACTAGCTAGTGTTCAGCAGGGATTTGGACGCATGTCCCGGGGCCGGTTTCCACCTCTTACCCGTGTCGTTGTGGACACAGCCGGTCCCGTTCTTCACATCCACGTACCAGGTCCCCTCCTTCCCGTCCGGCCCATCTTTCACTTTGAAGGCAAACACACCGCCGATCTTTTTGACAAAACTCGCTCCTTCCTGTCCCGTCACCACAGGAAGGGGAGGAGGGAGGAGGGGAGACAAACTCAATGAATGAATTGACTGAAACCTTGTTTACGCTAAGCTGAAACTTTGATAGACATGTAATTATTATCCAAGAGTGTCTTCGACTTTGCATTATCAATAGTATATTGATAATGAGCAATATTTTACCCAAACACAGATTTTTTGATTTTCACCTGATTTACTTACTACTACATGATTAATCAAGTAAGACTAAACAGAGATATGTGAGGCATGTGATCTGGTGAGGCAATTATTCAAATAATTTCTCATTTGCACAATAAGGCTATTAAAACATACTTAAAACTCAATTTGATCCTGTTTTGGAGTAAATCCCTGCAAAACTCATTTATCTGCTGCATCTGTTGAGATTGAAGACTCAATGCTAATGCTAAAGGCTCAGTCCTACAAGGCATGAATGCCTTCAGAATACACTCCAATACTTTCCCACGTAAAATACATAAATCGTGCCAACAGGTCAAACCAAAAGAAAAATCAATATTTATTTATTTACTATTCAATTATGAAACATTCTTTATCCAAGCCAAAACCTTGGCAACTGTTATCTAAACAACAGAATATGTTTATACATACAAAACATACTTGGCTGGCATTGACAACACAATCTGAAGGGCAATATTAAGATTTCAGTTCTCCCCAAGAGCAATTTTTATTATATTATATTATATATTATTATATCATTTAAATAGTCCTATTCGAGAAAGGCCAATATTTCAGTTGTTTAGCATTATAAAACATAGTCCCTGATATTCCTCTCTATGCCAGACAAGGCCTTTAAGCATTGTGTGTTGGAAGCAATATATAAAAATCGAACATTTCAGTTAAGTCTCATAGCTCAACCACTGTTCCACTTCTGCCTAGAAATAACTCTTATCCTATATGCTTCCTATCATATATATTACTTAAACTCAAGCAGGATGACGCACATCATCAATCTCTGACCTAAAACTTAAACATAACGAACTAAATCCTAAACTTAAACCACCAGGGTTTTAGTTTAAACCGCTTTCTTTGAGCCGAGGTGGCCAACGGCAGGCCAGGGTGCTGTCCTCTGGTGGAACCTATCAGTGCGAACTTGGCACTACATCACCTCCTGCAGCTTCTTGTTGATCTCCTGGAAAACGGCGTGCGACTTGAAGCCCTCCAGTCCATCGCTGGCGCTGGTGACCACGGCCTGGATAATCCTGTTGCAGTGACGAGACCAACAACACAAGGTTCAGAGACATTTGTATAGGGGGGGAGGGGGGGGGGGGGGGGGCAAAGGTATAGATACGTGGAGCCAGGTAACAATGTCAATAATTTCCCAAGGAAAAAAAATGGAGTTTGCTCAAAAAATTTAGCAAACTCAATGTTTGTTCTTTTCATCTGTTCATCAGAGCAATACCTAAGTCAATATTTGCATTGCCTCCAGCAAAACAAAACGCTTAAAATGTACAGCTTTTCTCTTAAGTTTTATTTTATGTTATCAACATAATTTGATAACAGTTTCTCTTTTATGTTATCAACACAAAGCCTAATCATCTTATCAGCTCCATGGCCGAACAGACAAACGCATTCTTTTAGCCACAGGACTGGTATGATAAGTGTATGAATGAAGCGGTAGTAGGACATAATGCTACCTGAAGCCCACTTTTTGGGAACCATAATTACGCACTATCGGAATCGATGTATTGCCAGTGACAGTGGACGGCTCCACTGATTATAACACACTGATTATAACACACACTATATCACCTGCACAAGGGAAGGACACTTAACAATCGACACGCGTCGTAAGCATTTTATATACAGTCTGTAGACTTTAAGTTTACAAGTACCTATTAGGCATACTTGTTTATATAATGTGTTTTCTGAATTTCAACTGGGCCTGCATGGGTGAACAACCGATGACGTCCCTCTCCAAGGACAAGTTCGATTAGGCGATCAGAAATGTGTTTTACATATTTTGAACCAAAACTCACCTAGGGGTGTGTACTTCTGGCATTTTCACTCAACTTTAAACAATATGTAAGAATGAACTGAAGGTGCAGTCTGCAGAGTAGTCGCGGCTATGGTGTGTCAGAGACTTCCTTGTTTTAGAACCAATCGAGACCAGAGCCCAGCTGATCTCCAGACCATACGTATCAATTGCAGATGCACAGATCTGATGTGTAAACTGCAGATACAGTATTATATATTTTGTTATTTTCATGTATTTTAACGTTACATTATGTTTAAAGAGAGATAAAGCAATCCACGATATTCATGTATTCAATATCTGTCTCTTAAGTTTTTATTGTCACGACTATTTTCGTGGAAGGAAAATATATTTGGCTGGAATCAGTTGTCTTAATTTAATAATTTTGTAATATATTGATTGCATTTGACAGATTTTTCATTTAAGTTCAATATATGACAAAAAAATCGTATGTTTGTCTTAGGGTTAGGGTTGTCTTGTCTTGCCTGCGCATGTCATTGAACGTTATGTAGCCAGCTCGCATATTTATTTATTTATTTATCAGATATAGAAGCCAATATTCACAACATAATTTAACCACAAACATGACAAAACCCTATAATTAATTCCGACACACAATCAGGTGCATATTTTTGCTCCCATCAGTAGCCTATTATGTTTTTCCCTGACTTCGTTGGTTTGCTTTTGGACGCTAAAACATACGAAAACGCACCAGACCGCGAACAATGCCGTGTAGCAGCATTGTTGTTCTCAGTGGAGGCGAACAACGGCCTATCACTCGCTTTTAACGGGGGTGCTGAGTCTGACCTGTCACCCGTTTAGGGCGGAGGAGTTTGTTGCATGGGGAGGAAGTTCTAACGCGCCTGCTTTGCCCTCCAACCTTTCCCACCTCTCTCTGAATGACAGCAGGGCCATGAAACACAGCATCTGCGTGGGATGTGCTGCTGTCATGGAGGATGCATAGTAAAAATCTAAGTTGCGAAGATGGAGGTGATGGTGGTGATGAAGGTGAGGGTGGTAACTTTAGTCGTGGTGGTAGTGGAGATGGTTGTGGTAGTGGTGATGGAGGTGATGATAGGTGGTAGTGTGGATGTGCTTGAAGTGATGTAGCCTATATAACGTGCTTGTCACTAATTAGGACCACACCGCCCTCTGCTGGCAAGCTGTTTTAATTGTTACCTTTCATTCTGGCATCAATAACATATAATATTGTATTAATTGTACATATTTATTATTAATAATCTAGTTTAATATTTTAGTATGTTGTAATTGTGAGCACCTTCACAGATGAATGGACCTGCTATTCTATTGAATCAAATTGCTTCATGTATGAAACATAAATCCACCATTCAACCGTGACCTCGCCATGTCAGTGGCTTTTCTCTCGATTTAATGAGGATTTAGAGCCAAAACAGCAGGATCAGCTTTTTGCGCACGCAGGTCGTGACAACTCAAGTAAGGGATATCGGGGAGCGTGACAACATCCAAACATAACATCACATCATTTTAGTGGATTACCAAATTAAAAAATAATCCATACAAACATTGCAGCTGCTTCTACTACTACTACTACTACTACAACTAGGCCTACTAATGATCAAACAAAAAATAATAATAATTTGTTGTTGTTTATTAATTGTACTAATTAATACATGTGGTGTGCTGTTTTTAATATCTATATGCTATTTAAAAAGGACAGGATGATGAGATTATAGATCACAGTTCATGCTAGAAGGCGGTGCGGTCACGTGCTCACTGATGACCGTCTCGTCTACTTCCTGTTTTGGATTTAATTCTTAGTTGCATTGAAGTTCACGTAGGCTACAATTGACCGCGTGTACGCCACTTGTGTGTATATTTGCAAGACACACATTTTCAATGAGTGTATGACATAATCGGTAAGTGTCTTCGCCTGTCAATGAGCTGGAAGACCTATTTGATCACGTTGACATCGGTTCCACATTCGGCCGTCAGCCATAAGGCAACCAGCGGACAGGTAGCCAGCAGCGCCGCGGTCAGTCTACCGTGCCACAGCCGCGTACCTTGCTGAACGACGAAACAAAACGTGCTCATCAGACAAAGCCATGGCGAACCTGCTTTCCCTGCAGTTCAGTGCCTCTGTCAGACACACTGGCAGGCTAGTGTCTCCGAAAGCCGCGTCCTTGACTCAGAGACGCTACAAGCAGGACTCTTCTGCAGAGTACCTGCACAAAAGCATTGTACCCTCAATGCATTACCAAAAGAGTCTGCCTAGGTGAGTACCTATTTTGAAGCCCATTTTAAATCAAGTTTTCTCACAGAAAGGTTTTTATTCTGTAGAGAAGGGGATAGATTGATGTGAATGAATGAATGTAGGTGAAAGTGCACTGCTGATTGGGGCTTGGACGTGATGTAAACACAAGATGGCGGTGCTACAACCAATGAGAACAGTTGGACATTTTTGGGATGTACTAAATTCCATATCATGTTTTTTTCTTTTTCAGGCTCCCTGTTCCCAAACTAGAAGACACAATCAGAAGATATTTAGCGGCTCAGAGGCCACTGTTGGATGATGACCAATTCAGGTGAATGCCCTGGAATATCTTTGATTTAAAAAAAAAACAATAATATAACCTAACCTACTATTATGTATTCATATGCCTTCTATGTGATCCCAGGGCCACTGAGAACTTGGCCAAGGATTTTCAGAGTACGACAGGGAGGACCTTGCATGAAGAGCTGGTGGCCCAGGATAAGAGCAACAAGCACACCAGCTACATCTCCGGTGAGAGGCAACGCAGAGGAGTCCGAAGTTCTGTTAAATATACAGACGCACGTGCATGTACCCCTGTGTCTCCACACAGTCTTATATATAACCACGAAAGTTTTGCGGCTGGCTTAGCGCTAATGGATTCAATCCCATTACCTTGCTCCTTGAACAAGACACCCTAACCTTGCATGCTACATAATGGCATCTGAAAGGCATTGTATGTCACTTAAGATTAAAGCCTGCTAAATGATTACAGAGTGAAGTCCTTTAGATATTTGATCCTAAGTGACACATTTCATTAATAAGCCAGCGTCTTTCCAAAGGGACGCCTATGTTTAGACAGCAGACATTGGGGATTGATCCAAGAACCTTGTAGCTTAGTGGCATACACCCTAATCCCTTCTGGCCTACCCTGCCTCATCCACTTCCTCCCGCCCTACCCCCCCCCAGCGCCATGGTTCGACATGTACCTCTCGGCCCGGGAGTCCGTGGTGCTGAACTTCAACCCCTTCATGTCCTTCAACCCGGACCCCCGAGCCGAATACAACGACCAGCTGGTCCGCGCCACCAACGTGGTGTGCTCGGCGGTGCGCTTCATGAAGACCCTGCGGGCGGGGGTCCTGGCCCCCGAGGTCTTCCACCTCAACCCGGCCAAGAGCGACACGGACGGCTTCAAGAGGCTGATCCGCTGGGTGCCCCCCTCGCTGTCCTGGTACGGCGCCTACATGGTGAACGCCTACCCCCTGGACATGTCCCAGTACTTCCGCCTCTTCAACTCCACCCGCGTGCCCAAGCGGGGCCGCGACGAGCTCTTCACCGACGCCAAGGGGCGCCACCTGCTGGTGATGCGGCGGGGCCACATGTACTCGTTTGACGTGGTCGACCCCGAGGGGAACATGGTGAAGCCGGCCGAGATCCAGGCCCACCTGCACTACATCCTGGCGGACGAGAGCCCGGCGGCGGCCCACCCTCTGGGGGTGCTGACCAGCGAGAACCGGGACGTGTGGGCGGGGCTGCGGGACCAGCTGGTGGCGGCGGGCAACGGCGAGACGCTGCGGGAGGTGGACAGCGCGCTGTTCTGCCTGTGCCTCGACGACGACGTGATGCGCGACCACATCCACACCTCGCACAACATGCTGCACGGCGACGGCTGCAACCGCTGGTACGACAAGTCCTTCTCCGTGGTGCTGGCGCGGGACGGCCAGACCGCCATCAACTTCGAGCACTCGTGGGGCGACGGCGTGGCCGTGCTGCGCTTCCAGAACGAGGTCTTCAAGGACACCACGGAGAAGCCGCTGGTGCACCCGGGCACCCTCGCCGCCGGCGCCGGCAGCGGCGCGGACTCGGCTTCCGCCGTGCGCAGGCTCCACTTCCACCTCGACGACGGGCTGCGCGCCGGCATCGACGCCGCCAAGCAGAACTTCGACGCGGCCGTGTCGAAGCTCACCATCGACGCCTTGGAGTTCAAGAAGGGCGGCAAGGAGCAGCTGAAGAAGCAGAAGCTGAGCCCCGACGCGGTGGCCCAGCTGGCGTTCCAGATGGGCTTCCTGCGGCAGTACGGCCACACGACGGCCACGTACGAGTCCTGCAGCACGGCCGCCTTCAGGCACGGCCGCACCGAGACCATCCGCCCCGCCACCGTGCACACCAAGCGCTGCGCCGAGGCCTTCGTCCGGCGGCCGGGGGAGCACAGCGCGGAGCAGCTGGTGGAGATGCTGAAGGAATGCTCCAAGTACCACGGGCAGCTCACCAAGGAGGCCGCCATGGGTGAGTTATAGTAGACATTTCTCCGAACAGATGGTATACAATATAATACCCATAGTAAAACTGGGTTTATTTTATGAATGGCAATTTGAAACGTCCAATCATTTTGTTTATCCCAATCAATATTATTTTGGGTGAGTAGGGATGAAAGATAAAACTAATTAATTAAAGATTTAATAATGATTTTGTTACTTTTAGTTATGGCGGTTTGATATCTTCCCTACTCTAGTCTTTTGCCAAGCTGACCGTTCCTTCCCCTCCTCTCCTCTCCAAGGTCAGGGATTCGACCGCCACCTCTTCGCCATGCGCTACCTGGCCAACGCTAAAGGGCAGGCCCTCCACGGCCTGTACCAGGACCCGGCGTACGCGGCCATCAACCACAACGTCCTGTCCACCAGCACCCTCACCAGCCCCGCCGTCAGCCTGGGCGGCTTCGCCCCCGTCGTCCCCGACGGCTTCGGCGTGGGCTACGGCGTCCACGACGACTGGATCGGCTGCAACGTGTCCAGCTACCCGGCCCGCGACGTCCACGAGTTCCTGCGCTGCGTCGACAAGTCTCTGGAGGACATCTTCACCGTGTTGGAGGGGAAGTCCCTGGTCTAACAGGGCTGCTTTGATGATTTTGCATAAGGGCGACAAACGATGCAGTGATTGTGGCAAGTAATAGCATTAGGAGGGGGGGGTGTGCTATGGTAATATTTATTTAATATACTTTAAGCTAAAGTCGAATCGACAAAATTAACTTTACTAGTATATTTATAAGTGGCTTACTGTAAACGGTAGACTTGATTAGCTTCCGACAAGTCACGCATTGAAATACTAGAAACCGTAAACAGCCTTAGTGAAACGTAACTAGTTTGACATGGTGTGGTAACTAGTTGCCATGGTGTGGTAACTAGCTCCCCATGTCAAAAGTACGTACTTCATTCAAAGCCTTGTGCTTTTCTAAAATGTGGAGAGAAATAAAGTTATTTTATTTTGTAAAAGTTTGTTTATTTACCAAATGTATTTGACAACAAAGGACAATTCTATAAACCAGAACAACAGTTGTTCAAAAAATCTTCCAACAAAGAAATCAAAATAGAAGGCTTCATCACGAAAAGAAAAAAAAGTACAAAAGCTGTACGTACAACAGGTTTAAAATTAAAGCAATTCAAAAGTCAGTAGGAATCATTTTAGATGGGCTTGATTTTGAAGTGTAGGCCGATTAGACTGAAGACGAGACATTTCAGGTCCTGGACCAGGTAGTAGAAGACACGGAGACCCTCTGGATCTCTGCACAGAACAGGAAGATAAGGAGGTTTTAGAAACGTTGGTCATCAACCAGGCACCAAACCGCCACAGCAGAAGACTTCCACCAGGCCTGTTGACCAAGTTCTTCAACTCAGTGCTTCTGCAGCCCAGCATTCTTGGTACAGGTATATACGTTTTCCTATGGAAATTAGAAATACTTACTTAGACTGGTTTACGTCAATCAAGGAGCCGATCTTCGATGTTGTGAAGGAAATGTGTTCATCTCCAATGACTATCTCCAACTCCTGTGGAAATGGAGAAACAGCTGAGCTTCATGAACCGAAACAGCAATGTTTTGTTATGGATGGACCATCAACCCGGAAATTTAAATAACGTTTTTATGGAGCTTGGATGGTGACTTCATGATGATTTGCAGCAGGTCTTTGATATCGAATAATAAGAGGATCTAACCTGTCTTCCGACTCTATCGGGTGGTGGCCAAAGCGCGTCGTCTTCCTTGGTTATTTCACTGTCGTCAATGATCCTTTTGAGTTCCTCCATCACACTCTTGTGTACATAGGCCTAAAAACAGTCAACAGGGAATGAGGTTCAGTGGAATTGCTTATAGAAACACGGGTATTTTATACCACATAGCACAAATCACAATTGTTACGGAAAATTAAACCAATACCTCTTTCCGGATCATGACGTCGTTCTTGTAGTTGCTGTTGTTCGCATATCTCAGTTTTCCTGCAGTACAACAATCGGCGTTAATACATGAGTTTGGAACCATATGACCCGACCCATTCAAACAGCAAACATAACCACAAGTTAGGGTCAACCAAAAGCACACAGACCATGTGAGACATGCAAAACCATATTTGATTCTAGAAGCAATCAAATGCATTCGCCTCGAGTTCCGAGCAGGCCCCTATTTTGGCATTTTTAAACAAAGCTGGAACAGAAGTGTAACATTGGCGCGGTGGCCATCGGGTCCCAGCGCGGCCTGCAGCAACACACCGGGCCTCACTAACTCACCGTCAGGTCGGAACTCAAACTCTAGGAATTCGTGTCCGAATTTCCCCTTGTGCCCGACATAATATCTCAAATAGAAGTCGCTCGTGGACATCCTAAAGCCTTCAGCGTTTCTGTATTTTGTAAACGGTCCGATTGAAAGAAACACAAGGGGGCTAGCGCCGCGATCCTACTTCACCACCGCGCTGCAGTTCCTGCGCATGCGTACGTTGGAGCGGCGGTGTCCGTCGCGCTGTGATGACGTCGGCGACTCTGCATCGGCACCGCGCACGCACACACGTGTGGTCACAAGTTGAAAGATGGCTGGTTCGGTTTCCCAGCAGCTTGAGGAATTATTAAACCCTTTACCAAAATTCGCAGACCCCGAGAACGACCAGGACGACGAGACTAAAGCCCAAGTGGATGACCGGTTTGACGAAGACGATCACGAAGATCACGAAGATGGGTTCGGCCTTAGCAACCTGCGAAAGCACAACACGTCTCTGCTGGCTGAGACCGATCGCCGATACGTGGGAAAGGCAGTGTCTCGCCAACAACTGCTTAAGGAGATGGGGCAATCAGACGATGAAGAAGGAGATGATGACGAGGAAGAAGATGATATGACCGATACGAGAGGTGAGGACGATGACGATGAAGAAGACGAAGAGATCGACTCCGACGAGTGTGATGACATTGCGTCTGGGGGTGAAAGGGAGACGCAAGACGCGCAGCTGACTGGGAAACCAAATGGTACGGTCAAAACCCTCGTGTCTAACAAGAAACGTACAGACTTCGTGTGTGCTGAGGGGGTGGACTTGCAAAAGTTAACAGAAGGGATGGACGATCTGGGAGCCAGCGATGATGACGATGGGAGCGATGATGATGATGATGATGATGATGGAGAGGAAGATGATGATGATGATGACGATGATGACTCTGAAGACGAGGATGAAGACCAGGGCACAGTCAAGACCTTCTCTAAAGAGAAGGTGGACGAGGAAGTGGAGAAGGGCATGGCCGTGAAGAATCAGCTCATCCTGTGGGACCAACTGCTGGAAGGACGAATCAAGATCCAGAAGGCTCTCGCCACGGCCAATCAGCTTCCGCAACCGCCGACGTTCCCAGAGTTCAAGCGGCAGGGCGGCGCGGACTTCGCCGGGGCGCTGAAGAACAGCCACAAAGCCCTGAAGGCCCTCCAGCGGTCTCTGGTGGAGCTGCAGGACCAGCTGCTGCACCAGAACCCCGACACCCGGCCCATCGCCCTGGGGAAGACCTACAGCGCCGCCGCGGCCAATAGCGACGACGAGCTCAGCGAGGAGGCTGAGGCGGAGCCGGAACCGGGCGCTGGCCCGGGCGCTGGCCCGGGCGCCACGAAGCGTAAGCTGGACGTGGGACAGTACCCGGGCTTCATGGCCAAGCGCTTCGCCGCCTTCCAGCCCTACTGCAACGGCACGCTGCAGAAGTGGCACGACAAGACGCGGCTGACCACGGGCAAGAGCAGCAAGGGCTTCGCCGCCTTCGAGCGCAACATCGTCACCCAGGTGGAGCAGGTGCTCCTGGACAAGGAGAGGCTGCTGAGGCGGACCCAGACCCGACGCACCGAGTACCGGGTCCTGGGGAAGAAGGACACGTCGGCGGCGGCGGCGCCGCCCGAAGAAGAGGAGCCCGCCGCGCCCCCCGGGGGCGGGGGAGAGGAGGAGGCGCCGCCCGCCGACGAGCAGACGACGAAGGCCAACCGGCACCTCAAGGACCTGGACGAGGACATCTTCGACGACGACGACTTTTACCACCAGCTCCTCCGGGAGCTGATCGAGCGCAAGACGAGCGCCGCCGACCCCAACGACCAGGTGGCCATGGGCCGGCAGTGGCTGGCCATCCAGAAGCTGCGCAGCAAGATCAAGAAGCGCGTGGACACCAAGGCCAGCAAGGGGCGCAAGGTGCGCTTCACCATCCACAGCAAGCTGGTGAACTTCATGGCGCCGGTGGACCACAGCGCCATGAACGACGAGGCGCGGACCGAGCTGTTCCGCTGCCTGTTTGGCAAAAACTCGCCGCTGGAGGGGCCGCAGGTCGCAGCCATGTAATAAAGGAGGTTGATGTCAGTGAGGCCTTTCGTGCCCCATGGCGTCCCCATTGAGATTTCCCCCCCCCCACCCACTACCCCCGGACTGTGTGGGTTCATATTCTCGGGACCGGCGGTTGTTTTGTATGAATTTGAGCGTGAGGGAACGGGAGTGGATGAAGGCCATTGCTTTGCAGATGAGCCGTGTCTTTGGTTAGCAACGTTTCTATAATGTGTATAGGCAAAGTATCTGTATAACTTTATAATAGCCTTTTAAAACGCTGATCTGTTTTCATCTGTTTTTCTACCATAAAGTCTATGGATTGTGACAATGTCGTTCTGTTGACAATATAATTAACCAATTGTGTGCCTTGTATGCACAATTGAAATAAATGTAGGGATATTGAGATAAATCTTAAATATATTAGTTTGTAGTATGTAGTTACCCCAAATATAACTATACAGTAGGGGTCCAAGCAAACATATACAGATTCTACTTGGGGGTGCACATTCAAATCACGTGCTATATCGAGTCCAACAAACGAGTCCGTTCACAAGACCTAAAAATAGATTTATTACCTGAGAAATGAACATAAAAAAACTGTACAGACAGCAAAACATCTCAAAACAGGCCTAATTCACCTGACTTATGCGGTTTAACATGGTTTAAGTGAAACAGTTAGAAAAAACTTGGCTCATTCATTTGAACATCACCACTTCATGTATTTGCAGCCTGAGGATTTTATCCCATACTGTTAAACCATAACACAAGGAGGTATCTTTATTAGACCACAGAGGGAATGGCCTTTTGTCACATCAGATGCACATCTTGGTAGATCACCATAAATAATCTTAATCAAAGTTTCGAGATTCATGGCATAATTGGTGACTCATGTTCTTTCTTTGGTGTTTTATCATGATACTAAACAGGATGAATTTGAAGTTTGGTTTCTTTGTAGGATGCTAAATTACAAATAGACAAAACTGAAATTTATTCTTAAAAACATCAGATCTGTCCTAAGGTTGCATTGATAATTGTTTGCAGATATTTATCTTATAAAGCCCTGAAATTCAGACAGCACTAAACAGCATTGCATTTTCCTTTGACATTTTAGGAACGTAAATCACTGGCCAACAATTGTTCCGCTTCTTTGAGAGCAAGACTATGACTATAAAGTAGTTGAGCCGAGTCTTAAACTAGGACTATTTTAGGACTTGGCTCAAGTCAAGGCAATCACATAAGGTAGTTCAGAAAATAATGTCAAAATTAGACACGTGTTCCCTTTTTTCATCGTCCTTAGTCAGGCAAGAAAGGGACCATAGCAAAAGAGGTTCTTTATTTCGCATTAAGCCCTTCCTGTCGAAGAACGCATTGTGGTCAATGGGGGCGACTGCTGGGCTCAGTGTTTTGCAGGCTCTGAGTCAGTCCGTAGTCGTCCAGGCAGCCGCTGTTCTTCCTTGTTAAACCCCCGTTGAGGATGTCCTGGATGTGTTGAACTATTAGGTTTATGGCAACTGTATCACAAGAAGAAGAAGATTTAACAGAATTAATCAGATTGGAGGGTTAGGGATTTAAGACAACTTATTCATTCATAACATGTATGATTATTTTTTTTACGAATACTGTGATTGTATTCATTAGATTTAATCATATTGTGATTTCCATTCCAGTGAGTCGGAAGAAATTAAGCTAACCGAGGTTGTCAGCGCCTCTGGGTATGATGACGTCAGCGTATTTCTTGGTCTAGACAGGGGACACGAAAGTTAATGTTATCACTTCAGTACATTCTCAGAAAAGGTGGAACTAGGCTTGACGGGCCAGGCTATTCACCGGTAGGCAGAACTCCTCAAAGGCCGGTTTGACGAACATGATGTACTGGCTGAGTACGCTCTCCAAGTCCCGTCCTCGTTCACAGATATCCCGAAGCACTAGGGGGCCACAAACACAAAGTTGGAACAATACATGTTAGATAGAGTAGCACAATTCAACTGTTGCAACTTCACTTCAACACATTTGTATTATTTGGAACTGTGGCTGCACAATATTTGAAACCAACATGGCAAGTGTAGCCCTACAGAACAAGGTATACGATAGCCCTGCTTCAGGTATACGGTTTAGTGAACGTTTAATCCAATGAGTGCATACATTACTCACGTAGAGTTTGAACCCTGCTTCCCAGTTGGAATCAAACCCTCAACCCAGTGTTAATGCCATGTTCTACCAGTTGAGGTAGACAGGACCTACTATGCAGACCCCATAAAAGTAGACTCAAAACTATATGGCTGTGCTGATTGTTGTCCCTACAACGTGAGGTCGTGTGTGGCTCACCTCTGCGTGACAGTCTGGTATCGGCGTCCGTGTCGACGAACAGCTTCATTTGGAACATGTCGCGGATCTCCTGAGCGTAGAACATCAGAATGCCCTCACAGAGCACCACGTCTGCTGGGTACACCGTCACGGTCTCCTCCTTCCTGCGCTCAACACGCAAAAGCAATTTTTGTTACTTCTTCACAGAGGTAAAGATTTTTTTCATTTCAATTAAATATTTTCTCAGGGCAGGGGAAATGGTCTTTGTCCTGGATATGCCTGAACAGATCAGTAACTCATACATTTCACATAAATAATTTGCATAAATGTTTCCGCAAACTGCACTTGTTTAGTCACAACACGCTTTGTCTCGGGATAAGCAATTTTTTTTCCCCGGGAGCCAGCCTGGATGATACGGCATTTCTGTTATTGCTTGCTTTTTTACATTTTTGTATTATAACGCACTGGACGGAACCAAAGACAAAATCCCCACCTCGTGTACAAAGAAAGGATTCAGTGCCAACACCAAAAAAAAACACACGCGTCAGGATGAAATAAAAGAAAGACAAGCCTACCTGGAATGGATGACAAAGTCGTACACTGGAAGCTGCACTTTTTTGCCCTCCAAGATGTCCCACAAGGTGGAGATGATGAGGTCGTTATCGAACGCATCTGAGCAGGGAGACAGAGGGTGAAGAAGAACGATGACAAGCAGTGCCCGGCCTCATGGGGTCACTTCCCCTCCCTTCTTGCATCAGAATACTGCGAATTCTACACCAAAATGGTCCCCGTCATCACAGGACACACGGCCCAACTGCCAACAGCTTAGACACCGCAGGGCGACACAAACAGTACAGCAGAGGTGCTTATCGTTGCTTTCCCCTTTTGACCCATTGTTCCTGGAAAACACCGGCACTCAACAAGGCAAAATATCAATAAGTTGATTGATATTGTCTGGCTTGGCATTATACTGTCATTTCTACAGTGATTTTCAAGGAGAAACATCTTAACAGTTACCAAGGACAGCACAACATGTACATCACAATATTAAAAAACACTATTGTCCAAAACTTGACCCCCTTCATAATATCGTAGTATATCGTAGGATACTATATCATAGTATCGCTAACCGGGACCCCCCCCGAGCGAGGGCTATAGATACCTGGATGGTCGAAGTTGAACTGGCCCTTCAGAGCTCTGGCTTTCTGCTCCGGGGTGAGCACTCTGTAGAAGCTGTCCAGGCTGAGGATCACCACCTGCCTATGGTGGTGGTCGATCTTGTTCTGCCCCAGAAGCTCCATGATCTTACTGCACACCGACGACTGTGGCCAGGGGGGGGGGGAAACAAACACGCATCGCTCAAGTAGTGATGGATGGAAAAAAAATGGCTATTGAGCTTTTATTCAAAGCAACGAATAGTGAATACAGACGCATTTCATTAAGGAACAACGATGAATGCATACACTGCATAGTCAAGGTATACCGCTTTACATTTTTTAAGTGCTTGAAGGGAATATGTCACTACACTTTAAATGTGCAATATGTTCTTTCCAATAGGAATTTAGGCACACCACGATTGAGGCCATAGTATGCCCTGATTTGACGCAAAGGGTTTTTTCCTTCTATGACTCATATTGTCAAAAAGAAAATCCATATATGCTACAAAACATATAGACTGCAACAGAGGAGGGGTAAACGTTTAAAAGAACAGGTGTCTTAATGAACCGTTGAGTACCAGGAAGTCTAAACCACGAGAGACTCTCCATCCCTCACTTTCCCATCTGCTGCGTATCATCTGAATTAAAAACACGACAGAATACGCGGCCCACTTTACTCCTCTGTTACTGAACAAGACGGATACAATTAAGATAAACGTGTTACCCTCAATTGACAGGGATTGATGTATATATTTTTGAATGCAGTAATCTTGGGAAAATATTTCTAACTCCTTGGAAATTTGAATAAGAAATGGGACACTGATACATCCTGGAGCATTTTAATGTCCTTCCTTATAATTCGTTTATGGGTCAAATTATATAGTTTGTTTCAGACAGAAAAGCAATGGTAGGCCTACCTACTATTTTGTGTTACAATCTAATCCTAACCATGAATGATAGAATCTTCAAGAAGTCCTTATTAGCATCATGTAATGGCCGCATTGTAGACCAGTCTGTAGACAACAAACAGACCATCCCTTTATATTTAGAAGACAATACCTCTGAACGGTTAACAACGAGTGTCGCATAGCACCATTTATCCAAATCATGTAAGGACAATGATCATTCGTCTTTAAACAAAACCGTTTCGGCATCAGGTTTTGAGAAAGTGACCTACATTATTCGGATTACCAATGTCAAAACGACATACTAAAAGGTCGGGCCGTCTGAAAGTGGTTGTCAAGAATCGGGTTACATTCCATCCTCAGCGTCTTTACATCTGGCCTAATTCCATAAGCAATCGATCAGATCTGAATCAGCTGTTTGTCATGCAAAAAGCTTCATGTCATCATGAACCCGATGACACGTGTGCGATATAATACAGGTCCCCCAAACCATCATCATAATGCATTTCAATGGTTCAATCCTATTTTTTATTACTACGCGATAGAAACAGCCCCAAAAGGTGAGTATATCATCTAGCCTTTTAAGTGATGGGAGAAATAAACAAAAAACAAAACAAAAAAAAATACTGCAATGGTGTATAATCGCTAACCTTGCCACTGGCAGTTCCTCCAGCGACACCGATTAGAAAAGGTTGCCGATTGTTCTGATCATTCGCGGTTTGGTCATCCGGCTTTGTTTCGTCGTCCCCTGCCATGCTTCATCTGCAGCGCGGCGCCCACTGACAGCTCACTGGAGGTGCGGGCCGCCGGATTGACTCCTTGTTGATGGGGAAGATGATGCTGCTGATGATGATGATGATGACGAGGAAGATGACGATGAAGTACGATGATGATTATCGTGATGTGTGGACTGCTTGGGGTGGTGGTGGTGTTGGTGGTGATGATGATAGCTGGCAGTATGTTTAACAAAAAGCTTTTATTTAATTTACACACGCCGTGTGTGTGTGTGTGTGTGTGTGTGTGTGTGTGTGTGTGTGTGTGT
>JAOPJL010000017.1:3953995-3965118 GCA_027123545.1 Trisopterus esmarkii
CCCACACCCACACACACCCACCCACACACACCCACGCCCCCTCCACCAAACCCACCGGCAAAAACCCGGGGAACCCTGGTCTGTCGTCGGTACCGAGACGCGAGACGTGGGAGAACACAACGCCCTCCTCCGTGGCGGCCGTCTTTCACTCCTCCAGCCATTAGGTTACGGGCAGCGAGACGCACACACTGGCACACACACATCGACTGGCTGGAGTCTCTCTCAGGAAGGAGCTTCAACACACGTACTGGAATGTGTTTTTTGCTAGACATTGTCAGGATCGTTCGTTCTACCGCGTCAACACACACGACGGACTAAACACTTTGATTGTACGCTCTGTAATAAGTATAATAGGTATGTCCCTGTAGGGATCTCTCTTCAAGGGCCAGCAGACAGGATGGTAGCCAGAAAGGCCATCGTCAGAGGCCACTATGTGCCACATTATGTTCTGCAGCAGTGCTCTGAAAGGTCGGAGCACGGCAGGGGCCACACAGCACTTCTGTGGAAGTTTAGGCATCACTTTAGAGCACCGACAAATCTCTCAAGTGTTCTAGGGTCAATCGTTTGGGGCTACAAGTAGTCTATGAAAGATAGGGACCGCTTTGTGGGCCGCTGTGGGCCAAAGCTCTGCACCGTAAAAGGCTATCGTAGGGGCCTTAGTAGGTCATTGAGAGGTCAGGGCCTATTTGTGGGCCAATGCAAGTCTCTAAAAGATCACAACAAGTATGTGAATATAGGGGCCCACTCAAGGCCACCAAGTCTCTTAAAGATTGATACCAATTCGAGGGCCATCGCCTCTGTCTTTCTGAGAGGTGTGGACGACCTCGGGGGCCCCTGCTCCAAGTCTCGGAAACGCTGGTATCACAGCAATGCTCTCGAAGATTGGTGCCACTTTAGGGGCCTCAGCGGGCGGGGTCTCTGAGAGGCGGGGCCCCGTCTCTGCAAGATAGGGGCCTCTTCGGGATCAGAGGAAGGTCTCTGAAAGGTGGAGACCGCAGCCAGCAGTCTCAGAGAGGTAGCGGGCCCCCCTCTGGGGCCCCAACTGGTCTCTGAGAGGCGGGGCCCCATCAGAGGACGTGGAGTGTAATTCCGCGGGGTCGTGGCGTGTTAATGAATTTTCTCCTCACAGGGGAACAGTGGGACGGTCTCCTTGCTTTCCCACTTTCCTATTCCCTTTGTTTAATTAAAAGAGCGTTTTAAGTGGAATTAGCCTGCCGGTCCGCGGGGGGGCTCATTATAGAGGGCCCTCCCGGAGCACACCGGAAAGAGCGTCTGTGGAATACCAGAACACTCATTTATGAATATTGAATGTTGTTTATTTGGTGAGAATCTGAAAGAATATGTATTCACTAGTATAGTATATGAGGGCGGGACTCACAATGGAGAGATGTGATTGGATCCTGTGAGATCTGATTGGCATCAATGGGTGGATTCAGAAGTGTTCTTATTGGTTCTAACTGGTGTCAAGATGTTGGGAGGATTGTAATACAATATATAAGATAATATCCTATCTAAAGCAACTTACAAGAAGTCTAAAGCTACCTAAGAATGATTCCTCTGATGGTCTTGTGATACGCTTGAGGTAAAAGTGTCCAACGAACAGCCTCTGACATGTGAAGGTTAGAATAATGAAATCCAACTAAAACTAAGCTGTTTACAAACGGAGAGCTTGTACATCTACTACAGCTACAGCTTCTCCTCGTCGCGCTGCATCACTTCTCCTTCACCCTTCTTTGAGATGGATTTAAATTGTATAGATTTTCTGCGTGTTTGTTTGTTTGTTTATTTTGAATTGCTTGTCTTATATGTCTATGTAACTGGTTTTTTTCTTATCAAGCCAAAGCTTATATAAAGAGTATAAAAAAAAGTTAAGTTTCATGTGTTCATATCCAAGATCCAAATAAATAAATAAAACTATTGCCGACAGTGATTAGGCACTGGCCCACGTGGTTATTGCCACTATAGCTCCCAGATAGAGCATCTCCTCCACAACAAACAGCTCGTCTTCCGGCGAGAATCCCTAGTCCAATTAGACCGAACGATCTAGGAACTCTTTATCCTCCCAGAATCCAATTCGGCTGGATTTAAATAAGTTTCCATTCAAATGCATAGGCAGGCACACACAGAATGGACAGTTTAGTCCGTGACAGCAAGTTAGAGGAAAAACACTACAGCGAAATGTCCGCTTTAATTGCTTTCCGTCACTTGTAACAAAGGAGCAATTTACAGCGAACTAGACCACATACAATACCATTCTCTGCTGGCCTGTCCCAGTTATTCTGCGAATGAAACTTTTAATTCAAGTTCTTTGTGGATTAATTTTCTGATATGTTAAGCATTGTTCCGCATACTAATTGACATAATTTTTATTGCGCGGCGGAAGTCTTTTATGGCGGCGTAATGAAGGAGGCTGCGGTGGTTTTGTGGGACATGATGGAGCTGAAATTAACCAATTAGCATTTATGTTGGGGAGCTGGAATGACCAGCAGTGTGCTTCTCGTTTATGTGTCCTACTTAATGGTTTTTTAAATGTCTTCCATGTTTCGTTTTAGTATTCTGAGGAGAAGTGTAGAAGAAGGGCGTTTTACTATATAAATTCCGTCACCGAGTTGGACTAACAGGAAAGGAGGACATTAAGCAGGGATATAGCCTACCTCCAGAATCTACAGAGTGCATCTTTCAATATGTAGGCCTATGCATGATGTGTAAGCATAGGCCTATATTGATAATCAAACTAATGAACATGTGTTGAACACATTAAAAAAGAGGTAGCTGCATCTACATACCTACATATGTGTATATCGCGTTATGAGATTAACAATAATAATTAATGTGATTTATGGCGGTTGGGGTTGGATATGACGCATCCCCATTATCATGGATTTTAGTAATATAGTTAAAGTAACGACAAGATATTTGCTATGAATAATTTATCCATTTATATGTTTACATATAAATGTCTTTCTTGTTTCATTTTCTTTAAATTATGTTGTTGGCTGTGAAGAAGAACGCTAAAGAAACATACAACCCGTTAAGTAATTTTAATAGGCCTAAGTTAAGCGATGTAATGGCGCCCCCTTGTGTCTCATATGATATTATTAAACATTCCAAGAAGGCGAGAAGCGCAACCAGAGCATTTCGTGAAGACTTCCCAGCGGCACTTCGCCACAGCCGACAGACCGAAAGATGGCGCCATATCTCCGTGCAAGGCCATGGCCTTTACGTAAACGAGAGAAAATCCCAATTAACAAAATTACATTTTAGGCAAAACAAAGCCTTTTAAAGAACACGTACATCGATTAGTACTAGTAATATTATATATTTGTATAAAACTATTATAGATTTATAAATTCTAAGTACTGCTTTGTTTTTGTATCCCATCTAGATGGTGGGTACCGTTGTTCTGCCCGTGAGCCCACAAAAAACGGTGCCAAAATTAGAGATTTTCCTCCTAAATGCATGCATTTGATCATTCAGCCACCAGAACAACTATATTGAGTATTGTGCCGATCTAGACGGTGCCAGTGACGGTGGACCAAATACACGTGTGGTTCTATTTACTTTTGTCCGGTTTAAATCGACGTGGTGATATTATTGACCACTAGGTGTCAGTAATGAGTAACAAAGTTTTTCAACCTTGATCGACAGATGGATCAAATGTTCTGGGAGATATCTGGCAGCTGAGAGGAATGTCTGTGGTTCCTGGAGAGATGCGCGGCGAATATGATTTGATTCAGATGGGATGCTTTAACCTCTGGTTTACATGTAGGCCTAACCGAAATGAGGTGGACAAACGAAGTGGCCCACCATTTCGCTCTCGTTTGGGACAGCCGAAAAGCTCCACAACAGGCCTACAATTTTTAAACTTTTAAAAGACAGTTTAAAAATAAAAAGGCTTAATGTATTGTTTATTTAGGCCTGTCTTTTAAATGACACGCTGGCTGTACGCTTGTAAGTGGGGTAAACAGCCTAGAAAATCTTCCATTGTGGAAACAGCGCTAATGAGAGCTAATTGTTTTAAACAAAGCCAATCAGGAACAGAAGCCATGATTAAGGAAAGGACCCATTATTATGACCCTCTACTAACTGTGGGAGAACCTGTTCGTCAGGTTTGTGAAATCAATAGTCTGTAGTTTACTCTAGGATAGTGTAGGCTAAAGTAGCCAACTCTATCTTGGAGGTTGCATCCCACAAAATGTAACCGCGACAATGAATGCTATTATGGTAAAAATGAGTGACGATGAGTGACAATGAGTCAGGAATTAATGAGAGTTTAACCAAAGAATGTGTTTGGTTAGGCTACTGGATTAACTCGTATGAAAATAATATGAATGCACAAATGAAAGCAACAATATATAAAACATGTTTATAGCATATATCATTTAATACTATCATTTATAAATGGTATTGCTAAATGGATTGATTGTCACTGCAGTAATAAGTCAGAGGCAGGGTCCAACTCTTTGCTATATAGTCCATTGATAGAAGTAGTACTGGTTCCTCCTTGTTGTAGACGGGACACTTTAACATCTGATTTACATGTAGTTAGATTAAACCGAAATGAAGTGAACAGATTAATTTATTTTTAAAGACAGGCATGCATGTCGTATCAGCCTACTACAAATGGCCCAATATTGACAATATCACGACCACCTGTGAGTACCTATTTGTCATGTTTATATAGGACTCTTTCCACGGCGATAGGATAGGCCTATGGCACGCCTTCAGTCATTATTTATCCAAGCTATGCAGCGAGAGGGTCTGACCCGGCCAGATAGGGCCGCATGCAGCAGGCCAGAATGATATACTCACTTTAAAACCTAACATTTCGACCGAATATTCAATGCATCCTACATTCACTGTAAAATAAGGCCAGTTCGAGTATTTAACTCAATTAGAACAGCTTAATCTAATTTGTTATCTGTCCAAACATTTGTAACCCTGCATGCCTGCGGTGGAACCAGCAACAGCAAGTGTTGCCTTGAGTCACGTTTGTTTTAGTTTGGACGTCACGTTACAAACATAGGCCTATACGTTCCCCATCGAGGAGAAGTGATAAGCACCATCCCGATAAAATACAGTACATACATAGAGTACTTTACTAATCTCAGATTCGAAATACATGATCGCATATTGTGTTGTCGCGTTGTTGTCGCTTTAAGAGATTCGGCTGGAAGACACAATTTGAGCCGTTATCAGTGGCTTAAAAGCTATGACAATCAGCACATCCACAGAGATGTGCTGATAGACAAAAACGCTGCGCTTGAAGTGTATAAAATAGTTGTAACCCGGTTTAGGGTTGGGTTTATTGTGTCCAGCCACCCCAGGCGTTCAGTTGTGAGACAACAGACGCTCCTGCGAACCCAGTCTGCGGCGCAGCCAATGAGAACATCTGTCTAGTCTACATAAGGATGACGCGGGTCCGCCAGCCAATCGCCGCCAGGAGAGGTTTTCACCGGTTCAATAAAGCCGATCAGACCGCCTCACCGCGGGGTAGGAATGAGCATCATCCACAGGTCCACCGCAGTAAAGGGACACTCCACGGTCTGTCAGGCCACCATACACACACTCCGGCCGTTATAAGGTAAAGTTGCGACCCAAGTCGACCCAATATTTTTGCAATATAAAGTGTGCGGTGCGATAATGTTAATTGTGTTGCATCGTGAATTATTAGCCTATAGGAGTTTATTTTTCAGTTTTACCTTAAATGAACATATATGACTAGGCCTAGAGAGTTCAGTAAAGGCTTCGTGCTGGTGGCCACCGGTTGTCTACGTCAGAGGCTGACTGGTAAAGGGTCTCCTGGAGGAAGGCTGGTGGCTCTCGTCCACAAAGAAGAGCCGTGAGGTGGAGTGAGGAAACCCGGATGTCTTTGCATGCGAGGAAACTCTGCCCGCATGGCTGAGAAGTCATCTCCCGACGTTCATTCCTTTCGAAAAACTTTATGGCAGTATGGTCAATTGTTTTTTTTCAGCTCTGGTGCGTCGCAGATGTGTAAGGCTAGACTTTTGCATGATCCAAAGTACCTGTATAATGACGCTCAAGACTTTTTTTTCTTCTTCTTCCCGCATCTCAAGGTTGGAGTATATACAACATGGCCACTTCCGCCAGTGCCGTGCTGAGCAAGACTGTGAAGAAACAGTTCATGGAGCTCCCGCAGGGAGATAAAGTCCAGGCTATGTACATCTGGATAGACGGTTCCGGGGAGGGACTCCGCTGCAAGACGCGGACGCTGAACTCTGAACCTAAGACCATCGATGGTACTGTATTTCAATCCATTGGGAGGATGGGGAGGGGGGTGGTCTGCACAGTTACCACTGTAGTAACATAATGAGCAATATTTAAAACAAAGATTTGGGAGTTAAAACCCTGCAAAGAAGTCAAAAAACCAAGATGGCCACTGCTTGACCGACTTCCCTCTCTTATGTTATTGTTATGTTGCAGAGTTGCCAGAGTGGAACTTTGATGGCTCCAGCACTGCTCAGTCGGAAGGGTCCAACAGCGATATGTACCTGATCCCAGTGGCCATGTTCCGGGACCCCTTCCGCCAAGACCCCAACAAGCTGGTCCTGTGTGAGGTCTTCAAGTACAACCGCAAGCCGGCCGGTACGTCAAGTCCAGTGTGGTCTACTCTAGTGTAGTCTAGTCCAGTGTAGTCTACTCCAGTGTAGTCTAGAGTAGCAAACGCTATCTTTACAAGGCGTTCATCACTCTAAGTAACCGTTACAATGTTAAACACTGTTATTGTGGCAAAGTAACGAGCTGCAAATTAATGAGGGGCGGTGAAACAAGTTCGTGAAGTTTGAGAAAGTAAAGATTAGTCAGAGGATGAACAATGAGTTGGTTTCATGAATATGAAAGCATAAATGTCAACAAACGTATACATTTTTGGATTCTGAATTGTTTCTATGGGACTTTCTTGGGACAGAGACCAACCTGCGCCACACGTGCAGCAAGGTAATGAGCATGTCGGAGGTGGCGGGCAAGCAGCCGTGGTTTGGCATGGAGCAGGAGTACACCCTGCTGGGCACGGACGGTCACCCCTTCGGCTGGCCCTCTAACGGCTTCCCGGGGCCCCAAGGTGAGCCGGGGGACACGCGCCGTGTTCGCCAATGCGGCCATCTTGGCTGTAACATGACCGGCACACCCCAGCTAGGGTTTAGAACCAAGGAGGATCCCCCACTAGGATGATAAGCATGCAAACTGTACAGACAGGACAGAAAATATTCACATTTGTATTTAGCAGACGTTGTTATCCAAAGCGACTTACATTAAGTACATTTGTCAGAAGAAAGAAGCAGCAATACATTGATGTCGGCACAGTATTAAGAATCAGATATTGGACAGGATGCCGATTAAATAATCTAATGACGATTAAGTACAATTCCCAGCTGTGTCCAAACATATGTTTCACACATAAACATAAACGCACGCTGAGAGCTTGGGTGTTGCATGCTGGGTAATCTGTACTCGCCCTGTCTCCCCGGTCCAGGGCCGTACTACTGTGGGGTGGGCGCGGACAAGGCCTACGGTCGGGACATCGTGGAGGCTCACTACCGAGCGTGTCTCTACGCCGGCGTGGACATCTGTGGCACGAACGCCGAAGTCATGCCTGCTCAGGTACACCCCCACCCCCACCCCCCCCTCACCCACCATTACTGCTTCACCACTACCACTCCACAGTATGTATACAGACCAGTAGAACGGTACATGTGTATGTAGGAGCTAGATGTTTTATTTGATTGTTGGCAATTACAATGGGAGAATGATGGCTTTGAATTCCTCAAAGCGGCTGCCGTCTCCTAGGCAACAAGACTTCGTACTGCTGTTGTCCGTTCAGTTAAGATGAGCTGCTACTCAATGAATCCATTCCAGACTTAGTTAAAGCCCAAGTTAAAACCACGAAATATAAACCATGTACTGGACCTATGGTTTTGTGGCTCCTTTCGCTGAATCCCCGCGATTCCTCCTCAGTGGGAGTTCCAGGTGGGTCCCACAGAGGGCATCAACATGGGCGACCACCTGTGGGTGGCGCGCTTCATCCTGCACCGCGTCTGCGAGGACTTTGGCGTCATCGTGTCCTTCGACCCCAAGCCCATCACTGGCAACTGGAACGGCGCCGGCTGCCACACCAACTTCAGCACCAACGAGATGAGGAGCGAGGGCGGTCTGACGTAAGGACCCAACGTTGTTTGTTGTTGTTGTTGTTGTTGTTGTTGTTGTTGCGTATTCCCTGATGGGTATTTGGTAGTGTCTCGAGACACTTGGGTTACCGGTCGCACAGCTGTAGAAATTTGGACTTGCGACTTCTGGTGCAAATAATCTACCTCTGTATCGCCCCCCCCACCCCCTGCAGGGCCATCGAGGACGCCATCGAGAGGCTGTCCAAGAGACACACGTACCACATCCGCACGTACGACCCCAAGGGGGGCCTGGACAACGCCCGGCGCCTGACGGGCCACCACGAGACCTCCAGCATCCACGAGTTCTCCGCCGGCGTGGCTAACCGGGGAGCTAGCATTCGCATCCCGCGCTCCGTGGGCCAGGAGAAGAGGGGCTACTTCGAGGACCGCCGTCCGTCCGCCAACTGTGACCCCTACGTGGTGACGGAGTCGCTGGTGCGCACCTGTCTCCTCAAGGAGGAGGGCGACGCGCCCACACTTTACAGCAAGTGAAGGACCCTACCGCCAAGGCCTCTTTTTCGGTTTTGAGATTGACTAGTGGATGGTTGTTGGTCAGCCCCGTTACTTAACCGTCTTGTGTGTTGGCCATGGCTATCCAAAAATAGAGAAAGTCCACGAGTTGGAGGTGTGCCTTTCTATAGAAGGACGCGGGATAGCGACACGGTAGGATAGTAAGTTTTCATCCTGTCCCTCTATAGTAGATTGTATTTGTAATCCATGTTTTTGACCGTGTCTTGTGGTACGTTGCCTAATCTGGGTTTTTCGTGGGATATGGCAGCTGATCACTTATCACCCTGAATCAAAGAGTTGTGAATGTTTGTAGTGATGGGGTGGCATGCCTGCGAAACGATAAGCTTAATGATATTTTAATGTTCCTTATGGGTCAGCCAAACATAAAGTTTTCTTCCGTCATATTTTTGTTTATCATAAATTTGATCCCAATAAAGATCAAGTTGAATTTTAATGTCATGTGTCTTTTCATGAGAAACAAGTTAGATTTAACTGAGGGCAGAGAAGCAGGTTTTCTTCTGTGGAAAAGGATGTTGTAGAATCATTCATGAAATCATGACAAACCGCCACAGACAAACCACTAACATTTAGCACATGGAGTTTAACTGGTTGGTAGATTGGCCACAAACGCCCAACATCGGGATGGGTTATATTGGTCACAGCTCGTGCATTATTTTCTCTCCACAGAGCAAACGTTAAGTGTATTCACTCAAACTCATGGCTGAGGAAAGATCATGTCAGTTCTTTGTGTCACTAAATGTCCACAGTATTTAGAAATACTACATATAGTAATTTTATACATGCAATCAACTGGTATGTATATGCAAGTATACATCTTTTGATGTTTTTATTAATTTCTTCACTTTAGGGTTAAAAAAAAAATGCACACAAAAGGCAATTTCTGTCACTTCAAATTAACCGTGGGGGTGGTAGCGTATAAATGAGTCTCAAGTCTCTCGAGTAAAGTCTGATCTAAGTGACATGGATTCAACCCAGGATGGCCAACAGTTTTTAAACTTCTCTTGTTTGAGTCTTAGAATGAAAGAAGTTTCTCCATCACCAATAACGTGGATAACCTTCAACCAGCCTTCAACAATGGGTATATCAGTTGTCAACCACTTTCCCGTAAGGGCTTTCTTACTTGCTAATAACATGTTCAATGTGTTAAATACTTTGACAGACCGGTAACATAATGCCTCAAAACTGAAAGTAATCGCAACCCAACACCCTATCTAGACCGCTTTTAATTAGTTTCCAGTAATTGAAAAGCAATGGACCCTGCCCGAAATACAAGATATTGATTAGCTTCCCCCACAGGAACTCAAGCACAAAATATATTTGGCGTCCAGAAAAGTCTGTTATCTGTTGTCTTTTTAAACAATTGTTCTTTTTCTTCCGTTTACACAACAGCAAATTTTGTGCATCGTCGAGCAATTCGCTCTGTATTATTTACAACTGGTTCCTATTTTGGCAACGGGCCTGGAAAGAAACCATACTTTTTTTCTTCTGTTAAATGTATGTTTGAGCTCGAACCAGGTGGCAAATTACAGCCTACTGTGAAAGGCTTTGTGCGAAGTTTTATTGTGGACCATGTCCAGGCACGCCTTGGGAGTAGGACTACACAGAGAATGACAGTACAACACGTTTAAGATGTAATTAATTTAGGCTATGATTTATTTTGATGTACCATTGGAAAATGTTAAGTAGTCTCCAGAAAGGAATGTTTACATGTTCACACGCCATGCTGGAACATTATGGTTACTGAAACTGCCTCAGGTCTAAAGTACCACAAACATAACAGCGCATGTTGTCTGAATGCAGAGTAGACGCTGACCTGTCTGTGGGTCGTGTCCACGTAAAGACTGGGGGCTTGGCAGACCACTAAACGTCCAGCAGGCCCCGTGTTCTTTTCCCTAACCACTACTAGCTACTGAGTGGGGGGGAAAGAAACTATAATTTCAAAGTTTGAAAGCGGTTCGGGCCCAAGGAGGGGCGGTTGTGGAAATCGGTACCATCCCTTCAAGTTGAAATTCAATGCTTGTACGGCATGTGAGCACTAAATCATTTAGGCAATTACAGACACGAGATGTCCTGTAAGTGAATTGAACGTATCACGTTCTAACAACGTAAGAGGTTCATGTAATTTGGTGGAATGCAGTAGAATAAACAGAGCGCCACCTCATTGGGTTTCCTTCTTATCTCACACAAGGTCGGGCAGCCTCGGCTATTGGGTCTGGAGAAAAGGAACGACCCTTATCAATCTTGACCACAGCTGCGCCCGCCGGGGGGGGCGCCGCCCCCCCCGGGCCCGCCCCCCCCCGCCGCGGGGGCCGCGGCGGCGGGGGGGGGGGCGGGTTTTACCCCCCGGCCCCGCCCCCTGGGGGGGGGGGGGGGGGGCTTCCCTGCCCGGGGGGGGGGGGGGGGGGGCAC
>JAOPJL010000017.1:4058142-4069468 GCA_027123545.1 Trisopterus esmarkii
AAATGTGCCGCTTCTGATATCACCGGGGGGCGTGTCCACCTAGATGTGTGACGGATAGATAAGCAACGTTTGTTAGTCCACTGGGTAGGCTGGCAGACTGATCTGCCCGGCATCACATCTAGGTGGACACGCCCACCCATGTCATAAACTTGCTTGTACTGGCTAATCACTCACCTGGTGGTGATATGTTCCCTTTAACCAAAGTGCATATGAATGTAGAATTATGGAGAACCGTTACCATTTCAAGCGACAACTGAAGGATGCATAGTCCACAAATTCTTTCAAAATGTAAGCGATTGTCAGCTTTTAAGAATGCCTCAAATGGATTCTTAAATGAAGTTGTCTTGACTACCATCCATGGACTTAACCCTTCAAATGGTTAGATTTGATTTAACGGAAGACGTTGCTGCGGGCAACATGCAGACTTTCACTACGCATTTCCGTACGTCTGCTGAGTGGTACATGCTGAGCCGCAAGGACCAATGGCGCCCCCAAGTGTCAATATACGGTACACCAATTCCCAGAACCAAACTATTTTCCACGAACACTAATGGATTTCTAATACAGCCAAAAAAAAAGTACTGCCATTGTACAAGTATAGCCAATGAAAAACTGCGACACAATCACAAGGTATTCAACAAAGTATTAAATTCACTTTGCTTATCAGTTTTTTTACAATAAACAAAAAGCCACAAATAAAAGACAGACACAAGGGTCTTTTTTCGGTTGATTTATTAGAACAAATGTGTCCATAAGAAGTGACACGGTCGATCCTTTATTCGTCTTCCTGTTGCTGAGCTCGGAGGAAGCTGGCCTTCTTCTGGGCCACGCGGTCTTTCCTCTGGGCGAGAGAGAGCTTCGCACGGTTCCACCTAGCACACAAACAAACCAACCAGATTAGGCACCAGACACAACAGAGTACAACAGCCAACACGTTTCACTTCCAACGAACACCAAGTTTCCCCAAGATACTCTTATAACCAAGATACTCTTATAACCTCAGGTGGACCGCCCCACCTGAGGAGCAGTTTCTCTGTTTGTTTTTCTAAAGAAACCCTTTTAAAAAAAATAGTCCATCCAGCAGATGAGTCAGGCTCCTCCTGTAACGCCCACCGTCTTAATCTCTATAAACCTATTTCCCCTGCTCATAAAACAAACACTTGATGGTAGAACAGGGCCCTTTAAAAGCCTTTTGGCATCACATAGCTAATGTAGCCCGGGAACCACATGAACCTGTAAACTCTCGTTTTATTTCCTTCATCTGCTCTGGCAGATGTCTCCCGCCCCCAATACGGGTTGGGTTTGACGGGTTAACCGCAGAGGAGCCATCGAGTTAACAGCCAAGATGGCGCCAAACAGTCTGTTGATTCTGCCATTGTTGACTGCATTAAAGCAGTATTTTTCTCTAAAAGATTAACAGTATTTTTTTGTCGACAAGGTTATGTTTGTGTACTTATTAGGCAACGTCTTTGGCATGTTTAATTCCAGCCCAGCTGGAAGTGAGTTGGTGATGTCAGGCTAATATGCAAGGCAGTTTGACTGACAAGTGTCATGGTTCTTACCTCTTCTTCTTGACCTCCCTTGGTGCTTTCTTTTCGTGGACGGGATTCTCACGAATCGTAGCGTGGGCCTTTTTGTACATCTCTTCAATCTACAAACAAGAACAAAAACTCTGGTGAGTGACTCCATTAAAACAGGCCTGGTCATTTGAAAAATAAAGTTGACTACATTTCTGAAATAGCCTCTTAAAAAGTTACACCCCATTTCCGGTGGGTTGTGTGCCTGGCACCACCCAGTATAATGTAGAGCATAAAGCATTGTAGAAAAAGTGAAATGTACTTTCTAACCAAGAAGCACACCAAAACATCCGATTGAGGGCATCCGATTTGTAAGTATCAGTTTCACATGCACTCCGATAAAGATGGGAAAGCAGCACAGTTGAACCAGCCACGATTGAGGGTGTGGTGCATCTGACTGGCCAGCTCTTCGGTTACTCTGGCAACACACTGTCCCACCTTAGTGACTACCGATCAATCAGAAAGGGTCTACTGGTGTGCCACTAATAACCTAGAAACGCATTACTACACTGGGCGAAGTAAAAGTTGTCAGCATGCAACAAGTAGGCTACTTTGCATGTACAGATACCATTTACTCAAAAACTGCAGTAGTCAACACAATTTTTAACCAATATTGGATAATGGGTGAAACCATTGTCCCGAATTAAAACATCTGGTCGTGATCAATCTTATATAAATAGAATACAAATTGTACTTTATGTTTTGGCAGCATAATATCAATGGAGTGAAAAGCAGTGGCATGGGACATCAATGCATCATTGGAATTACGACATAAACAGCCATCAATTTCACATTTTGCCTCATTTTTGCTTCATACCATGAACACCACCACAAAGACACACGCCGAAAAACAGCCCGTCTAGCTGTGCATGCAATCACCACATCACAGCATCCAAAATGTGACCACTGAAAAACCATACAATGTTCAGCCTCGATTCCTTCTTATCCAGCCCAGTTACTCCACAGAGCTCCACCGTCAAGCCGTCAGAAGTAACCAAGTACAGTAGAGGGTTCTCCTACCATGTCGGGGCTGACGCCGTTCTTGATGAAGCGGGAGAACTGCTTCTTGTAGGCGTCCTCGTCCTCCTCGATCAGGTAGCTCATGTACTCGGAGACGTTCACACCCATGATGTGTTTGCGGTGGACGTCGGCGTTGAACTCCTTGCTCTCCACGTCGTAGCCGGGGAAGCGCTTGGTGCTACGGGTACGAGAAGGGCACGCTGTTCACTCAACACGCCGCAGGGGGAGGTCACGACAACATCTGCTGGGACTACCATTAGTGCCACCATGCGTTTACTATTTCTTACTGGCCGTGTCTTTCCAGGTTCCAGTCAACACACTAGGAGCACGCTTGGCTGTCCTCTTGCAGGGGCAACTTGAGGCCAATGGTTTAAGCAAAAGCTTTGCGACAGTAGGTCATTTATACATCCTGTTGTCACAATTAAGTTCTAGTTCTACTCTCAGCTAATGTTTAATACTCATAACTTCATTAAGGTAACCAACAACCTGGAGAATCTATTATTTTCAGCTTGATCACCGCAGTGAAGTATATCAAATGCAACATTGATACAACAACCTAAGCCACCTTAAAACCCAAAGATGAATAAGAATCATTGCTAGTTAGAGCAGCCTTTGGGCCAAAAAATATAACTTGCACTGCAGTTACCAATTCAGAATACCCAGTACACGAGCTGCAGAACAGCAGAGTTGTGAAAAATAAATCGCTGGGTTTATTTGACCCGAAGAATAGTACTTTGATTGCAGGTTTGAGGATGAATTCACACATTTAAAAGTCAGGATCTCAACCTTCAGGATCGAGCCCCGTCACACCCAAGCTCGACAGCTCACCTGTGTGGGATGGAAAGACCTCCATCTACCGCCCCCTTGAGGGCTCCGAACACCTTGTTTCCGGTGGTGGTACGAGCCAGGCCGGCGTCCAGGTAGCAGGTGAAGGCACCGGGCTGACCGTCCACGCTCTCCACGTTGAACTCATCCCCGGTCACCTCGACCTGGCCCTCGTAGACCTTGTCCAAACCGAATTTGTGGAGCAGCTGGAGGGAAAGAAACAGCCACACTTGAGCCCCAAAAACAATGACTACACCACGTCTGTGGGGTCGGCAGTTCCATCAACCCAGATCCCAATATGACTGATTACACTGTTGGGTGATAGCAGAGTACCACAACCAAATATCCCATCTTTAACAGCCCAGTTAACCACGTTATTTAGGATTATCGTAGCATTTCTTTTTCCCCCTTTGTGAAAAAAAAGTTCCAGTAGTCAAGAAGGAAAAGACTTAAACCCGCAGCCCAACATGTAAGCTGGGTTGCTACAAGCTTCATACTAGCCTACAAGTTAACCCATTTGGAGTTTGAGTCCCCAATCCACCCGACCCCCCCCCTTCTAGACAAATTGATAACAGTAACGTGATCCCAGAGAGCCATCCTCCATTCAATTGACAGAACCCTATTTTAAGGCACAACACAGGGCCTGCACAGCTGGCCTCACCCTGCGAGCGACGAGCAGGCCCGTGCAGTAGGCCGCCGCGTAGTTCGTCAGACCAACGGTGATGCCGTACTTGGGCAGCTCATGGGAGTAGGCAGCGCACACGATCATGTCACCCTCGATTTTGGCATAGGCGATCTGGGGAGAAACGAGACAACAAAAATAAAAAAACAAGACCCACCGATGGGGATTGGCGTGTGGGGTCGAGGGAGCGACGGGGACCGGTCGGGACCTGAACTCACCTGGCATACGATGTCCCTGTTGGAGAAGCGGACGATCATCCTGTACTTGGGGGTGTTGTACTTGTTCTTGTCCTGGATGACCAGGCGCTTACGGGCAAAGAAGTCAGTTTTTCCCTCTAGTAAAAAAGAAACACATTTAAGTAAACAGCATGAGACATCGAGGGCTAATTTGTCAGCCATGGCACATGTTAAATAATAACCCCTTTGAAGGGGGGGGGGTTCACTTCACGTACCTCTCCTCCTCCTGAACTTGACCTGGTACCTCTTGAAGTAGGCCTTATTCTTCACCACTTTAACAAAACCCTAAAAGAGACGAACATCGAGTCAGTAAACATTCACGTTGTCCAGACAAGCAGCGCTCTTCCTACTGGGCTGTCAGGACTCTGAGGGCACCATGCTATCCATTAGCGATCATTGGGACTCTCGTTAGCATAATAGCTATGACCCATTAAGGGGAAGAATCACATGAATGAAATGAACGGCGAGTCGTTAACGACCGATGTTTAACACGTATTTTGCATATAATGCAAGGCCGGTTGTCGCCTGACATCCGGATAAGAGAGGCACTAGGTGGTTGCACGTTAGGCCACGTTTAAGCCTAGCCCGGTGAGCCATACCAGGGGGAAAATCTAACTTCATCCTAACTTCAGAAAACGATTTTTCAACATCTGCATCGACCAATGACGGATCGGTGGTCTAACACGTTTATTCAATTACATATTGGGAGTGATTACAAACCATTATAGCAGTCTTTCTGTCTCCTTATACAGGAGCCCGGAGCCAAAGACTGGGGTTTGGACTCCGCTGCACTGGAAAAAGGAAGAAGCAGGTGCGCATGCGCGCTAAATATTGTGGCACAGGATGAACTGCAGCGACGCCATGGTGTACTGGATTTGAAAGTCTGCCCCCTAACGCCTCGGGGTTCACTTTTTGTGATTCATGGAGTAAATATTGACATTGGTGAGTTTAATTGTGTCCTGAATTATAAATTAAAAAAATAGAAATCTTTTCAAGTTGAATCTGACCACATTGAGTTGGTTGGTATGAAATAATGTCCAATGCGATGACAGGCCTGCAGGACTTGATTTTTGTTTTTGTTTTATTATAAAATATATTTATGATGCTTTTCATTCCAAAAAACCAAAACAACAACACAGAAATGTCTGTAACGATGAGAGGAGAAGAGAAGAGATAAGGTGTTTGTTATTGTCAATCACCACCAAGTTTATATCCCTGTGTTATATCCCTGTGTTGCCAAATAAAACCTTTTCAATGGCGTCTACAGAGCACTACAATCAACTCAGATCTATTTAAACTGTCAAATATCCTTTCAAATGGTGTTCTCCTTGTAAGGGTTTTGAAATGGAATTCCCCAATATCTCTAAGAAGCCTTCTATAGATTTGGTTTTTATTTAGCTGAATTTATTTACAGCATATAGACAATCTTGTGTGACGTGGGAAACCACACACGATTGAACTATTATTCACATATTTATGTATTTATTTGTCATGTTGCTATATTTATTATTCCAGTAAATGGATCACTTATGCCTGGTGCCTTGGGAACACATGCAGCGTCTGTCGAAACGGCTGTGACATCATGTTTGATGCATTGTTCCTCTGCTATTAAAACCGAGAGTCTCTTCGTCTCTTCGGTGTGAGCTGGCAGGAACGAACCATAACGTCTGTCCCTGGCATGGGAGGGGTGCGTCACCTGCGACAGTCGTCCTTGTCAAACCAGAAAATTGGGTTTGATTACACCTGCCTGTGTGAGAATGAGGCTTGTCCGAGTGCTCGGATGTTTCGGGAGGGATGTTTGGGTCGTGTGGACGTGGCCCGGGGGTTGAGGTCAGATGAGGTCAGCTGCTCCAGTGGTTGCCATGGACGTTACTACTATATTACTTACTGTGTTACTAATGTTTACTGTCCTTCAGAGATGAGTATCCGACCGTTTGTTGTGGATGTCAGGAAGGCAAAGATTGGATTTGTACATGGATTCCTTCGTCATACGTCCTCCCTCAATGGAGGAATTGTAATGCCTTAGATAAACCTTTATGTGTGACTGTATTGGAGTTGTTTTGGACAGGCCTTTGCTACATCAAGAGTATTTTTTTTTCCTATGAAAGTCTGGCCATCCTCTTCCATCTTCACTCCCAAAACTCAGGTAAGAAACGCTCTCTGTTTTACTGGAGGAAGATAAAGATCCAAGTGCAGCCCAACGCAGAGGACTAAAACTACAGAGCATAGATCAGTGTCAAACAATCACTGTGACTAAATAATATGAACTGTTCTGCAGATGAGCCATTTATCTAAAACGAATGACGGTGAATTCAGATACAGGTCATTCATTAGTAAAGGTCAGGGGGCATCTTGCTCAAGAATGAATAGAAGTGAGTTTCCCGACATCGTTGATTGAACCCAGTACACCATTCGGCTGGGAGTCCAACACCCAATCTACTACTAGACCAGCCTGCTCCGAAAGAAACACCTCTTAGCCCTCACTAGCTCAAGTTTTAAAGGATTATTTTCCCATTATGGTGAATGAATGCACCTGTACTGAAACAGTACACGTTGTTCATTCAACGTGGTCTGTATTTAACTGTGTGTTACAAGAAGGAAATCAATAGTATTAGTATTGTTTGTGGGAAACTATTTTATCCATTTAAAATACCTGCTTAACATTCAGGTTTGAACGTTTGAATAGACAGGGTTGTGTTACACACCCACATAACTCTAATGAATGATGATCTAGTTACAATGTAGGCTGTGGGTTGGGTTCCTTTTTAATTTTAACCCAATTCAGTCAAGAGTTGCGGGACAAAACAATAGATGGCGGTAGCGCCGCGCGGCGTAGCCAGGGGGCGCATGCTCAGTAGGATGTAAACATCGGGGAAGGCCGCCTCGGTCCGTCTCGGCTCCAGTATCTCCCTGTTTGTGTGTGTGTGTACGTTTGTGTTAGTGTACACGTATTCGCCTCCACGTCCAGCACTCGGGAGTCGGTGTGGAAATTAGCTCAAGAAGCTAGCTAGCCCCCCCCCCACCACCACCCCCACCGGGTAGCATCTAGGGCTAGTCTAATTTAGGAAAACGGGACGCTTTCTTGACTTTGTTTTGTCCATGTGTATTGAGTGGAAACACACGGCGTTGGATGGGAAGTAACGTCTGTCCTGGTCGGTGGAAAACGCGTCAAGGTAACGAAGGGATCCGTCTATCTGCTGAAACACTACAGGCGGATCATTTACATCAACTCGGGCAACACGTCTGCTGCTGTTGTTCCTAGAGAGACAGTAATGTGTGAGCGGACCTGGGTAGATAATAGCCATTGTTCCCGGACTTTTATAACTAAATGAGGTGTTCCGCAAGTTTTCACTTTTTTAATTAACTACCAGGCTGTTGACTCTGTGTGCTTGATGTCGTTCATGTGTTCTGCCGAGTAACTCTAAACATCGAGCTTTTATTCATCTGGCAATCCCACTGATGTTATTTTCGGAACGGCTTTGACAACGTTGTGTTCATAACAACGATAACAAACTTTAACCAAGTGGCGATCGGGTTGGATTTGAAACCATCGAATCGCTTCTACGCCCTAGTTCTGCAGATCCCCATTCAATGCCCCACAAAGAGTCTCCTTCACATATATAAGAAGACAAACTAAGGCAGAGTTTAAAACAACTACGTCCCCATCTCATCTGACTCTATAGTTAATAAAAACGTGTCTACATGCCTTGTATTTAACTAGTGTGCTTAAATATGAGACTGAAATCTCATTGATCCGCCTTCATAGACTGGCTCGTGTTTATTGCCTAGGATCACATTCTCCAAACAAAGACTTGCAAAGCACATTTCTTTGAACTTTATGTGCCAAACCTTTTGGACCAACCCTCGATATAATGGCGAGTAATGGAGGGCTGGTGAATCGGCTTGCCCTGTAGTTAAAGCCAAACTATTCCCCAGGTTTTTGGGCATACAATGGGGAGTGTTTCTGAGCGTGGAGATAAAGGTGTAAGGATTTACTTGTCACAACTTGCCAAAAGTCAAACCTTCCCCCAGAAACTTGGCTCCAATCTCACTCTAGACCAGATAACTGTGGCAGACAGCATTTTGACTTAAGAAATGGGTCAATGTGGTCATTATTATTGGTGTCTTGTTATCGTCTACTAGCATATATTGAGCTGGTATTGTAGCATGAACGGGAAGAATGTGCTTCCCTTGGAGTAAAACAAAAAAGGAAGAAAGTCCTCTTTGCTGACGTGTGCGTGCGAGTATCATACTTCAGAGTTATATTTCTTATTTGTATTTCTCGTTTTGACTTGGAATGTGATGGACAGGGAGAGATTGTAAGGTCTGGTAAGTCAACAGAATAATTTTTTTTACAATTCAAGCCATACTTTCAAGTCATCTATGATTTTGTCCTGCAGAATCAACCCACGTCTCCCATCTGGGATTAATTAAGTACAATCTATATCTTGATAGATAATAAAGTTCTGTGTAGAACTCATTCTTGGTAGAACTACATATTACCTACCTACTATGGCTGCTACTACTACTACAATATTACTACTACTACTACTACCGCTACTTGTAAGTGCTGTTTCCTGGGTGGTTACTGAACCCGGGAACATGCCTGGGCTCTAGAAAAAGAGGAAAGTCTAGTCCTTGTGGATGACTCATGGGTTCTGTGGTTCCCCCTACCCTACGACGGTGTTGGAGCCAGGCCTAGTGTGAAGCTCATTACCCATGCACACAGTGTCCCTTGGGCCCCTTATCCGCTCTCTCTCACTCTTCTGGATCTTTTGTCAGGGAGAAGGAGAAACTATCAGGCCGTCCAGGATTTATGGGAAAGTCTGACCCCATGGCTCCCTTGCTCACAGTTGACAAGGCTTAAGGGAACAGACTGCAGTCCCCCACCACCTGGAACCAGACCTCTGACTGATTTATAGGCCTCCTGTCTGTGGTCCCCGCTCTTGTCCTGACTTGATAGGTGACTGTCTCTCACAGTTAGAATCAAACACAGTTAAAGACGTAAATACAATCATGATGATGAATGACAATGTATGACGATGTACCTCTTCTTGCCTTAAGATAAAGGTTGATATCGTGCAACATGAAATAGCAACCCTCGCTCTGTTTTGTGCTGTGAATGTTGCAGAGAAGCAGGAGTAATTGGTCATCGAAAGTGGGATAACGTGAGCTGAGTGTGTGGGTTTTAGCACTGGGATGTCCAGAGTGGGTTGATGTAGTGCCAAGCTGGAGGCTGACTATTGATTACAACCATTAGAGAACTGCTATCGATCTGCTCTAAATGGACGTAGGTCATGGCTCTCATAGTCGTCGTCTTTGCCAGTCCATAATACGGCAAGAACATGTCGGCAACGTCTGTATATTTAATATCAACCATATATACTTCATATTTGCGTTTATGTATATGTTCCCGAACCTGCATTTGGCTTCTTCTACATCATTCTGAATGTTAAGCGCGTGACTCCGGCGCCCTATGAAATAGATACAACCGTGGTGTTGACTATCGAGACGGGGTCAACCGTACTGCTGATGATCTCGGAGCTCTGCTGGTGTTTAGGAGGGTGGCGCCGCTGGACCACTGCCCTTTGACCTCTCCAGACAGTGTGATCTGCATATTACTCGGAGGTAGCGCACCGTGTGAGACGAAAGCGACACTCAACGGTTAAGAGACCGGAGTGGTCCTGGGTGATTTGATGGGTGTTTTCTTTGTTCAGGCAGGAATATACAGACTTATCGGTGAGTAGTTCTTTCTAAGGGCCGCTTTTCTCTGCAAAGGGGGGGGGCTTTCCCAGGCCTCTAAATGAGTCACACTTCTAGCAGGTTTTAGTTGACACCAGCATAGCACTGTTTTGCTTAGCTTTTCAACTTTGCAGTAAAAAATAGGGAAGTTGGAAGAAATCATGTGATTGTTTGTCAAAGCCCCCGTTGTCCACTGGTATGTGTCAGACTTTCATTTGTAATTACTAATTACTGTTAAAACTCAAGGAAATACCTTATTTTCAATATCTTCATGTTTTCAGTAAAACTTTCTTTAGAAGTTTCACTATTCGAGTGAGTTTACTAGTAGGGAGACACACTCGTAAAACTCACTTGAGTACTTTACCTAATCCCTGTTCTTTCTTCAAAAAGTCATTGAATGTGTATGCATATATTTTTATTCATGACAAATGAATTACTATTCAATGGTCTTGTTCTCAGGGCACGCACTGTTTTGAACTGTCATTTTGAGTACCTTACTTGTGGCTTTCGTTCCACCAGAGTGTTTGAGATAACTTTAACCGAAACCACTTCTGAAATGATGATGTGCATCCAACAAAGTCCAAGATAGCGGGTAATATAACGTCAGTAATAAACACTACTCTCTGTTTCCATTGACAGGTGGCGACAGACAAGGTTGCAGGCAAGCTGAGTTCTACTCTCTCATGGGTGAAGAACTCAGTCAGTCAGATGGCTAGCACGGTGGCCCCGCCCACCACCCTGCAGACCTCCCCCTCCACCTCGCTCTCCTCCCCCGGCCTCTCGCCCGCCTCCTCCAACCAGCTGAGCCCGGACGATGTCGAGCTCCTCGCCAAGCTGGAGGAACAGAACAGGTGAGCCGCTGTGGCTAGCTCTCGCTCTCGCTCTCGCTCTCTCGCCATCTCTCTCTCGCTCTCTCTCTCTCGCCATTGCTCTCTCTCTCTCGCCATCGCTCTCTCTCTCTCTCTCTCTCTCGCCCGCGCTCTCTCTCTCTCTCTCTCTCTCTCTCTCTCGCGCTCTCTCTCTCTCTCGCTCTCGCGCTCTCTCTCTCTCTCGCACGCTCGCTCTCTCTCTCTCTCTCTCGCCATTGCTCTCTCTCTCTCGCCATCGCTCTCCCTCTCTCTCTCTCTCGCCATCGCTCTCTCTCTCTCTCGCCATCTTTCGCTCTCTCACCATCGCTCTCTCTCTCGCTCTCTCTCTCGCCATCGCTCTTTCTCTCTCGCCATCTCTCTCTCTCGCCATCTCTT
>JAOPJL010000017.1:4104224-4121008 GCA_027123545.1 Trisopterus esmarkii
TGTGTGTGTGTGTGTGTGCGTGTGTGCATGTGTGCGTGTGTGCATGTGTGCATGCGTGTGTGTGTGCATGTGTCTGTGTGTGTGTGCGTGCGTGTGTGTGCGTGTGTGTAGCTACCCCTGAGGGGATCGGTTTATTTATATATTTATACCAAAGCCTGTCTAAGCCCATAATCGTGACCACACACCTACACCCACAAACACTCACACGCACGCACGCACACACACAAAAGGACAAATGAGAGCGGACATTTTAGCTCTGTCCATCCCTGAAAGCTTTCCATTAGGCCGGCTGTGCTTGGAAGGTCTGGGGCCCTGAACAGCATGAGGCCGATAAAAGCAAAGGGGGTGGGGGCCAGTGCCGGTGTCGGCTCATTTAAAGACATATTTACACGGTTCATTAAGCATTACATATCACTTCACCGTTTAGATGTGAGCTTTCACCCACTGGAACAAAGACGCCGGTGCTGCAGCACAGAGCTAGATTCCTCTGCTCGCCACCACGCCACGCATCAGGGCATTTTTGTTTGTTTGTTTGTTTGTTTGCTTGTTTGTTTGCAAACCAGACACATACTTGATGAAGCGATATTATATTCTGTAGGAGTATCAAAAAAAAATTGTTTTTTTGATACACCTACAGAATATAATAGTCCTTCATCCAGTATGTGTTTTGTTAGAATAGTTTGAGCGTCGTCTCTGCCTTATAAAACATGAATACTGAGTGACATTAAAAGGATACACTTGGGTTAAAAGGGTTGATAACAAAGCATTCTGTGGAGGTATGTAAGGGACGAGCAGGAGAGCGCTACAGCCTTTTAAAGCGGGTCTGACAGCCATGTGATTCTCCCCAGACCCAGCACTACATCGCTTTGGATTTGTCATCTAGTTGAAACGATGACAAGAATGTAAAGGAAGCATTTTGCTGCATGAACAAATCATTGTTTACCTAACAAACAAAATACCTACAGTAAAATACATATGCTTTAAAAATTATCAAAATACAGTTACACCGTTACTCGACTGTGAGTTGTATCATTATCTTACAGTCACATTAAACACTGAAATTATGATTTATTTACAAAAAATACTCGATTCAATACACTTCAGTGGTTCTGCTCGGAACGACAAAACCACTGAAGCAATTGAATTTGGATATCATTTTCTTGAAAGATGACACATAAAAACATGTGCAATAAGGTATCCTGTTCCCTAAGCACGCATTTGCATGTTATGCATGTGTCATGGACGAAGCACCTCTTCCCCCTTGTCTACATAAACCTGCTTAGCATTCAAGAGCAAACATGGCAAGGCAAGATATTGCTCTGTGAAAGTCATCCCCCTTTACCGGGACTGATTGCAGCTATGAATCAATCTAAAAAATTCATAAGATCCATTTCACGAATGACCAAGCCAAGCGTGCGGCTATACACCCCAGCAGCACAAATAGAGAGAAAGAGAGAGCGAGAGCGAGAGAGAGAGCGCAGGACACAGCATAGCTACGAGGCAAAGCCAGGCACAGGAGAACGCGTACAAAACGACAAAGATTTATTCTCAGCCATGATCAAATATTAATGGCGGGGCATTCAAGTAAAGTTACTTTTTGTGTTCTGATTTAATGAATGATTTGTGCGGTGGCGGAGCCAGGAGGCACAGATGTCGAGTTTGCTGAGGCCTGTGCTAATGCCCTTTCAGGGGTCGTGTGGTCATGCGTCAGGCTGCAGCGGGATCAGGGAAATGTTCGGATGCTGGGCGGCGATACGCTGGAGGAACGTGGGGGAACTGAAGGCGGGGCAGGAGAGAGACTCGGCGGAGAGACACACTGGAGTTGTGGGGACCTTAAGATGGGCAGCGATAGACTGGGCTGTACATGTACTTTGAGTCATGGCAGCTTTAACGTAGGGCAGAGATTCACTTGATTTGATGGTCTTAATGTTAGAGCTGATGCTTGATCCAACCACGTAGGTACAGGTCAGAGTTACCAAACCAGAGTAATGTGGTACAGGTAAAAGTTACCTAACCATTGCGGTAAGGTCAATAATATCCGTCTGGGATCAATAAAGTGTATATATCAAGTATATCGATACTTGGTAAAATCTGGTCTTACCTAACCATTCTGGCACAAGTGAGGGTAACTATTACGGTGCAGGTAACCAAACTATACCATGCTAGTACAGCCGAGGGTTACCTAACCAATGTGGCACAGGTGAGCCATGCCTTAACTGCACCTGAGCTCTTTGTGAGTGAAGGATTGATCCTGAGTGAAAGGAAATGTATCCGGGCGATGCTGTGACTGCCTCGTTCCCCCTCTGGCAGACTCTGAAACTTTAATGACCACAAGGAGAAACCGATCCACTATCCTTATCCACCGTATCTATCTTGAACCTCAAAGCTTTGTATGTATCTGCAATATCATGCAATATCCACGTCACTTTCTAATTGGTTTCTATGAAGGGAGTGTGAATCAGCTGTTGCTAAGTAACTAACATGAATTGTGGCCTATAATGCACTTAGTATATAATATAAAATGGTAGTAAAGGAAAGTAAATAAGGAATGGAGGACTAGACATTGGGCTGCAGCAAGCATGGCAAATACCAGAATGTGAGTAAAAGTTCAACACAATTGAGGTAGGAGGAACAATTGATCTGGGGGAGAGCCCTGAGCGGGCAGGAAGTGCATCTTGTGGCAAGTAAAATAAGCATTTTAACACTTGACCGAACACCAAGACAGGATGAAGGGAGTCGAAAAAAAGAGAAGAAGCCTAAAAGCCTCCATCACTTCCAGCAAGACATTGGTACCCCAAACACAGTGTGTCAGCATCTCTAAACAGCGGCGAGGGAGCGGCGTGACAAAATCGCTTTGACAGCCAGCTCACATGTAACATCTCCTGCTCGCCCCACCTCGGGGAGTTGCCGGGCAGTTTTGCTCCATTGCCGGGGGAAACCAACCCTCGTGTGCGATCTCGGGAAAGGCGCTGGCCTGCGAGTGTTGCGCGCCACATTGCACGCCACTTATTGATCCCAGTCGGACAGGTTGTCAGTCCCAGGCCTTCAGCTCCAGCAGCTTTCAAGTCTGCGTCTGTTCAAGGCAAGCGCTCGCTGTGTAGCCCTATTGATTGGTGGACAACGCGACACTGGTAATTGTCATCAAAATGCCGATGTACAAATGGCCGAGCAGGCCGGTGAAGACGGAAGGGTCCGGGGAAGCTATGGATTATCTGGGGTGGTCCACAAGACTCGTGTTGTTCTCCGGAGGAGATGTGAGGTGTCTTGACATGTTCCTCTCTCGCCCTGAGAGCTTCTGACTCATACTACACTGGTGGGTAAACAGCATCACAGCATGCTGAAAGACAACACACACACACACACCCACACACACAGCGTTCCCTGAACACAATTCCCCCCCCCCCCCACTAACTACCCCTTGTGTGCTACAGGGTTGTAAGCCTCCACAAAAAGGGGCCAAGGTCAACATTTTCCCCTGTGTGACCTGGCCCTCCATTAGCTCCCAGTTTGCCAGTGTCCCTCTTCTCAATGCGGGACATGTAAGACCTATTATTTAAGGACATTCTGTTAATTTGTCTGCTGAATGTTCCACGTTTAATATTTAAAGATCTATAGCTCTGAATGTATATATTTATTTATTTTGCCTGGTGTATTTTATTGTGATGAAACATAATTATCGGGGGAGTATTACCTTATCATATCTTGTATTGCACAATTGTACTGTCCACACCCAGAAACGTCTGAATAATTAGAAAATAATAGACTTGGATGCAGCCCATGAAAGGGTAAAAACACGTGGAAAATACGTTTGTGAGAACCAACAAGCAATCACAAACTCAAATCTGGATGGTATGAACCAGGAGCTCTCTTATCTTTTAAAAATCAAGTGCATCAGACCAAACTCTGAAAACCTCACTTGATCTGGGGCCCCCGGGACCGGCCCTTACCAGAGCAGTTTTCCTTGACAAGGCCACGGATGCCTGGGGAGGTATTTGGCAGACAGGAGAGGCAGCAGCAGTGGTCTGTAGGGCCCCTAGGGGCCCGGCGGGGTATATAGTACTCTGGAAGCCGCATGCTCTCTAAGAGGTCACCAAGGAAATACAGGAGAGGAGAGGGGAAGTGGAGCCTTTAGCCTGTTCTCACAGGACAACAGTCTGTTAGTATACCAGTCCACTACATAAATACTACATTATCCTTAAAGGTGCGTCGCACAGGACCTTGCCTGTTCAGCTGATACGAATTCAACAGAATATGTAAAAGCAGGTTGAAGGTTGTGAGTGAGAGGCTAGTATACATTAAATGTTTTTTTTATAGTAAATGGAAAGAATAAGCTTGAATAGCACTACTTAATATAATTGAAAAAATGTTTTTGCTTATCTATGACATTTTATGTTATGATAAGTTAAAGGGGTAGTTCAGGATTTTGGACATCGGACCTCATTTCCAAGTGAGCCAGTGTGTTATTTATCATTGTAGAGCGCAAGTCGAGGGGATCTGTTAGCCTGCTAATAAAAACAGTTTTACCTACTCCAAAGTACACCGGAGGCAAACCAATTATAATGCCCGAATATCGATGTAAATGTCTGTGTTGATAGAATAATATTAGAAATAAAACTATCCTTGTATCGCAATGATCACATTACATTTTGGGGGACTACTTTCTGGTAAAGGTAAACAGGGAAGCACACTCCAGGTAATATCAGTCCGCCGCTGCCGTAGCCTGCTTCCAAATACAGGGATTATAAACTAAATACAATGCGATTCAAGGGTAAGTTTATTTCATAACATTATTTTATCAACACAGACATTTACATAAACAGTCTGGTGTTATAATTGGTTTGCCTCGGGTGTACTGTGGAGTGGGTAAAACAGTTTTTAGTGGCAGGCTAGCAGATCCCCTCGACTTGCGCTAGCCTAGCACAAGCGATATCTGCAACTAGAAGGACTGAATCAAAAGTGTTAAACGGTCTCCAATGATAAATAACACACTGGCTCACTTGGAAATGAGGTCCGATGTCCAAAATCTGAACTACCCCTTTAAGTTTATGAAAAGATGATCCATTTCTAAATCTGAATCTCTCCAATTGAATGTCATAACTTGATGACATTTTCATAACTTGATGACATCACTTGAACGTGAACGCATAATTAACACCAACAACCTGAGCCTCGTCGTGGAAAAATGGATATTTGCAACAAATAACAAATACAAAAGGAGATACAACATATAAACAAAATAATGAGGAGCCAGAGAAGGAATCCAGTTACACTTATTGTTTTGCTGTCATTGAGTAGATGAATTATAAATGGATATGTGATAGCAGAAGGCTCCCCACATGCTTAAAGCTAGCCAAGTGGCTAGCACACAAAGTAGCAGTAAACACTATACTGGCTGACAATTACACCTGTCAAACATCAACCACTATATTAACTAATGGAAATGATAATGAAGGTAAGGTGACAGATGGCTCCAGACGCGGAATAAACTAAGCCTAATCTCCAATGTGAAACCACAGACAGTGTGTTATATTTGATATGTCGAGACTTTGGCGTCTTGATAACTCTATTGGGTCTCTCAATTACTCTCAATTCTAATTAATCTTAGGGAGAGTGTCGATTTGTTCATAGCTAGATGCTGTTCTATTCTTGACAGGTCATCTGCCCTTTTTTTCCTATGGCAGTGATTATGTCTACATCGGGACGGCTGTGGTCACACGTTATTTACTCCCATGTTCCTAAAGCCAGGGGCGACAACAGAGAGCTCACCAGCAGCCCATCAAACAGGCCAGAACCAGGGACAAACACTGAGCTGCATGCTGGTGTGGCCACTCTATTTACACTATAGTGCCTCTTTTGTGCAATGCTTTCAACGCAGTGCAATAAGTAGAGTAAACCCAAGCAGCAGATGTTGGCTAAATCCTGCCCTTCAAACAGGCTCCTGTCGCCATTTATCTCAAATCAGGGCTTGAGCCGCCTCTCTCTGAAGCCAGTTAGATGGAGAAGGATGTCTGTGATTGTCACTCTATTGTTATGATACCTAAACAGAGAGGACGCGGTCTCCTTTGAAGTCTTTGTGATCATATAGAGAGGTGCATTTCCACTGAACAATCAGGGATGGGCTCCCTTTATCCACATGTATGCCTTCATATTATACGGTCAAATTAATTACATTAGGCTTGTGATAAATTCTTTGACAGTCATTTGGATTTATTTACCTCTTTGATTCTTCACATCATAATAACTGCCACCTTTTCCCCTAAAATAGAACTTTTTTTTGTTTTAGGCAAAAGGTCTCCAGAACCCCATGAGTGTGTGCTTCATTAGGCCAAACCAAGACATGTAACACATTTGTTCCCCGAGTGCTTCTTCATTACAGGGTGGACTATCATTCTAGGTACTTCAAGACCGTTCTTCAGTGACCACACTGTGGTCGTTGCCTTTAATCCTATTACATCTCCAGCACAAAGAGAGCTAAGAGGTTTACGTTTGGGGATGCGACAGACCAGCTCTCAGTTGTCTTAAGCAGAGCGTCGTATTCAGCCACATAGTAGGACTGCTACTGGTTTGTCTGGCGCAGGTCACCTTCCTGTTTGGGACCAGGTAACCTTAAACCCCAACAATCAAGAGAAACCATTGCCAGTGGCCCCGCCATGGAGACACCAAGGATGTCCATGGATCAGATCGGTGATGTCATCCAGAAATGGGTGAGCCATCAACGAGACAAGGGCTTTTGTGTGGGCTGTCAGCTAGGACAATCTCTCTGAATGCTGCTATCGAGCACGTTAGGCACTGGGCCCAGGCGGTGCTACGGTTTTAACCCTATCACAGCTAGCCTATATACCACACATGTTGTTTACCGCCTGTCGCCACAGACAGACATAACGTCCAGTCTAGTTTATATGTGTATAGGAAGTAGGCACAGTTACGGTTTCAAAGAGCTTAGGAATATAAGCTCTTGTCAGGGTATGGAAAAAAAATCTGCAACTCAACAAATTGACACCGTTCCATTTAATGCTATATTCCACAAAAGCTAATGCAATAGACAATGAAAATGTGAGTATTAATCAAATGTATACCTATGTTTTAACCTTTATTGAACCAGTGAGACTCATTGAGATTCAGATTGACTGATTTACCTAAAAAAACAGGGTTACATACATCAAACATACGATTACGGAAGGGTAACAGAAAGTCAACAAAAAAGAGAACTATAGGCCGTCATACACAAGCCTACAGCTACCTCCGGTTTAGTCATAAAACTAAAAATCCATTAATTTGAATAGGTTTTAAACAAGGACATTGGCTATAGCTTTCCGGTTCCAAGTCCTTCAAAATTGATACAATTGTTTACAATGAGAAATAAAATCCTTCAGTTTCAAGGCCTCCTTCAGATAAATCAATGTTTTTAGCAGCACACTTAAAACAAGGAATTGACATTGATTGTTATTTCTTGAGAGCGAATGGCCGTAAGGCCTTTAGTTCTTTTCAGTAAACACCCAGGTAAGGAGAAAGCAGTCTAAGGTAGTTTTACAATGAAACACAATCAGTGGGTATGCCAGTCCACAGCTAAAGGTGCAGTGGTGTGTGAGATATATACAGCCAGTGAGGAAACATAAAGCACAATGATAGACAGTATCCAGTATCTAATCTTTGGATTGTGGAAAGAAGCAATATAATACAGCAGATCATTATAATCTAGTAATCCAATCTAACCTCAACACAATGATTCAATATCATACGTTAAACTATTAAACCAAAACAATTATGTAATCTTCAATTTTACAAATGTTTTGTAACCCGTCTCGTTTCAGAGGGATACACCAGATGAAGGTTGGAAGGCAGAAGACGTCAAGCTCTTCCTGGACCTCGGATACAGCTGCCTTGCTCAAGGGGATGCTGCACAACTCCTAACTTTTCTTCAGGATGTGAAAAACCAGGTAAATCATACGCTCTGAACACGCGGCTAAGCATTATAAACTGATCAAGTTAACTCGATAGATTGAAGATGGTTGGTTTTAGGAATTATCTTCAAAATGCTGTGTTGGTGAAGGTCACGGCAAGGTCCGGGGTAGTGCCACACATCATGTTGAATAAACACCAGGACATTTTAGAGCTCGATCCACTAAACTGAATTCACAACGCTCAGAAATGCACATTCTGTGAAGGACAGCTCACACCTGAATAACTACAGATGTCAATCGGAGGACTTGGGCAGTGTGAATCAGTTAACACTCCCCAAGGAGACCTCAGTGGGGGGAAAAAATATAGACAGTGACCCTCCTCAGCCAGACAGAAGCAAAGAGGATACAGCAGATCTTACCTCCATGTTCCCTTAAACGGCAGCGCTCGTCCTCCATCGGAGCGGACATCATGTGTAATGGCCTTCTGACCTGGGAGTGTTGGAAGCAAACGGGCAGCTTTGCATTCAAGGTTTTCCGGCATCACTGATAATCTTTTCCAATATGGCTCTCCTCTCACTCCGCTGTGGTAGGCAGGGTCAAGGGCTCAAATAGGGAGACAAATGGGTGGAATCTAGAAAATATGAACAAGAAGATAGAAACAAGAAATTGTTTGAGGATTGAGGCAATATGGAATAGCGCGTAAGAATGTGACAAATAAAGGTACACGTGACAATAAATGTGGTCTCTTTTAATCAGGAAATTGTCCAATCTATGGGCTGTGGTCTCCTCGCACCACTTGCAAATGAAATGACTAAAAAGGAGAAGACTCTAGTGGAATGTGAGCTGGCAATGACTCACCTCACCATGGTAGGTAACCGACCATGAACTCTCTGAGAAGAGTACAGACCTACATTTAGATTGACAAATGTGCCTAATTATCTCTTCTTCTTGGGTCTAGACGTGCAGGCCAAATGAGCTCCTGTGTGGTCTGCTGAAATTGATGGACGATACTGATGCCAGTGTTATTTCAAACACCATCGTAGCATTGGCGCCACATCTTCAAACAGGTAACGGCAGCGTTCAAAAGACATGATCACCGGCTTGCAAATCTGTAGTCTACACAGATCTAGTCAGTCAATAAGGGGATTATTTTGATCTATACCTTTTACCTAGATCCTCACCCTTACCTGAATTATATGAGCCTATTCTGACCCAATACCTATATCTGACGTGGCATAGGAAGTCCCCAGCAAGGGTGCGAATTTGGTATGATGATGTGGGGGGACCAAGAAGTTTTTGCTATAACTTGCACTATCACACCTAAGCCAAAGCTGTGCATTTGGCAACAGATTCAACCTACCTAAATATTGCTTTTATTTTCCATTCATATACATTTTTAATCTTTCTTATAATTGTTATTATCATGCTGATGATGACGTTGACGAGGATGATTCATGATTCATTATCTTACTTTTGAAATATTTCTCACATGCTTGGTAAAGCAAGAGCAATCGTTTTATCTTCTGTGAAAGATTAATTTCTCAATGTGTCATTTAGAAATATGGAGGGGACATGTCCCCCGTCCCTCCCTCCCCCTCAATTGCGCACATAAACCATAGAAATGTATCCATAGTTGCAATCTCAGTCAAAGAGATATAGCGCTATAGGCAAAGTATTTGCCGCCCCCTGCTGGGAGATAATATAATCCCAAACTAGGGTTCCTTATCATCTTTATGCCATGACCCCTTTAACACATTACATTACTTTAAAACATTACATCCCCTTGATTGCTACCCTCATAAACCGAACAGAGATTATGAAATTTTTTCTAAACATAATACACAATATTTGAGTATTCATACACAACCGTATATGTAAAAGGATGAGCTATTATCTTCAATTATACCATTTCTTTTCTAAATGATCTATCAACCATCCAGATTGCATTTTCCATATGAGCCTGTCTCTGCCAGCAACGTACCACCCCCTTCCCATAACAGTGATTCCCCCCCGTCTGCGTCTCCTCCCAAGTGCTGCTTCGTATGGGCGTGGGACGAGCCGCCTCTCTGGACCTGGCTCTGTCCTCCATTCAGAAGCAGCTCTCCCGCCTGCCGGTGCCTTACACTGAGCGGCTGGAAGAGTCCGACCAGTTCGGCCTGTGTCGCAGCTGCAGTGCCCTGACAGACTTTGTCAAGCCCTTCGTGGAGGAAGCGAAGGGAAAAGACGACAAGACAAGCTCACAATGTCTTCAAGACCAAGACAAGCTGAATGATGTGCTTCTTAAATTGTGAGTCTCAGTCATAGTATCTTTGAGATCTTAATTTAAAGAAAGCAGAAGAGTGAGGAGTTTATATTGTTAAGGCAAATCTAGGGTCATCTTTCTGTAACGTGACTTATAACCACTAACATGGATTATAATTTGTCCTACCACACTCCTACTCTCGCTATATACAATAATTTGACAGCTATGTCCGCACTTATGACAAAAAACAAACCAACTAGCAATGCACTGATTATCCTATACTCTCTTTTTCCTTCAGCTGCATGAGGTGCCTGAGAGAGCCACTATTCCAGGCTCAACTAGACCCCAGCAGAAAGTCATCTCTGTGGTTCTTTGCAGTAGAGATAATGGTTTGAACATATTATTAACATCAATAGAATAGCATATAATAGAAGGCTTTACTTCAGTCAAAGCTGACAGCAATACAGAGACAGTACATGTAAACGTGGGGATGGAAATAGGGGATACAGAGATGTGTTTAGATTGCAATGCCAACAACCTTCAGCTCTGACCTGGTGGGTTCAACAAGGAGGGTTCATGAGATGCAATAGAAGCACTTTCAGAAACAGGCAAAGCTTCTTTTTTTTTTTTTTTACATCAATCAGAATGGCCCAATGTATCCCTGTTCCCAGGTCATATTGGCATCTCTTCAAAAGCCTTTGGCCGACCACCTGCTGTACGCACCCAAGAAGAGAAGCGTGGTGGTGCAGGAGGCTCAGGAGAGTGATGAGTGTAGGGCGTCCTTTGCCTATCTGCTCTTTGTCCAGCAAATCGGCATAGACGACTTCCCCGCCGTGTTCAGGTAAAGAATACAAACTAATCGTTATCCGAACATGCTAGGAGACAACATATTCAGATCAGCGTGATAATCCATCACACGCATATTAATCAGATTACTGTCAACCTTAATTACAATCCATTCATTGATTTATGTTCTTCTGTTTAGCCCTAGGTTTATACTTCAGTGCAACATGGAATACATTAATCTCCTGCTCAGTAGGCAAGTATCTGTGCAATTCGATCTAAATAGTGTCAATAGCCAAATGAAGGAAGTCCTAAAATAATTGTCTATTTGTTTGACAGAAAAGACGAATCATATGTACTTAAAGGACTGGTAAGAACACCAACATATATACTTCTATTCTGGCTGTAGCCAATCTTCGTACTTGTATATTACACTCAGTGTAAACAGGAATAAGAGCATTATATTATTAGAATTATTATATTTGACAACATAAAATTATAACTTTTTTCCTCTAGGAATTGTTTTCCAGAAGCTTGGACAGTGTAGAAGACAGTAGTCTCACAGTGGATCTACTTGAACTGAAGACATTCTACAGCGTTCAGCAGGTACTTAATACCAGGAAGTACTGTGGTAAAATCACCAATTATTTTAATGGTCATCATAGTAATATAAAGAGATTGCCTTGCCATGTGTGCTGAACGAAAAAATGCTACATGTGATTGTTGTCACCTAGGATAGCAGATTTAATGTCAATAAATTAACAAAATGAAGTCTTGAATACATTGTGTGTGGTTCTGTTGCTCGCTTTTACAGAACTTGCGACAAATTCTCATTGACTGTCCATCGCAACCATTGGTGAGTATGAGAAAGAAGAGAAATCATGAATATTTTATTGTCCTCCGGGAAGATGAGTGAATATAATATTGCTGTTCTCTCAGAGAGAGCGGGGCCTTCTGGTGCTTCAGTACTTCATCAACAAGTTGGATTCACACGCAAAACACAGATTATTCAGGTGACATTTACATTTTTGTAAATGACTGTACTATTATCTGTTAGATGTTATCAATTGATGTGCTCTGATGCTTAATGTATATTTGTACAGGTGTATGCTGAAAACCAGCCAGCATTCAGGAATAGAGGGTTACGTCATCAAAAATATAAAAAATCAGGTGGAATTTTCACTGAAGGTAAGACAAAGTAAATCTGTATGCCCGCATTTACTTAGTTGTTTAGTTTCATTAGGCGATAGTGACCTAACTGATCATTATTTAAAGTAAATCTTTGGAGATCTTCAAGTCTACCACTTTAAAACAAATTGGATATCCTCTACCTCATCATATTCACAGAAAAGGCACATTTATAACATATATAGCACCTTCAGTAGATGCAGCTTGGAAGATATGTGTGTGACCTGATCATTTCCCTCTTAGCCGGGGAATGAGAACGAATGGTTCTTGGGGATGGAGTTTGTTTACCTACTGGAGCAGGCGCTGAGTTTACCACAGGGTGCGGACACGTACCTGCTGCAGAACATGGACAGGTGGGTAAAAAACGGTGCTATTCCAGCCTTAACAATGGAAATGAATGCAAACTTTAACTAATGGCGCTCTTACTTTGATATTATTATTAGATATGCATTCTAGTAGTATCTAGGCATGGACTTCTTCGATCCTTGAGGGTCAAATATTTGTCACATACTGATTACAATTTATAATAACTAAAGATATAGAATGTCACAATAAGTGTTCAAGTGAATTGAAAAAATTTCTAAGTAAATTTACAGAAAATCATAATTTTCCTTTAATTATATTTTTACTGGTTGTCAAGATTTGCATTGAGCATCAGAAAACGATGTTTCGCTAAATCCATTGAAATCTCACCTAATTCCATTTTCCCTCACGTGGTCAAGCGGGTGAACAATTACCACAGACTTTACCTTGTTTTAGACATAGAGGAAGTAAAAACTTTACAAAACAAGTAGGGGGACCACGGGGGCCGTGGATACAGACCACACATCTACAATCCTGCTGTTGTACAATCCTGAGTTTCTAAGATGATTATGAGATGTATCTTAATGTACTCTTTTCACACTTTCCTGACTGATATTAGATCAGGTGTGTAGTGGACACCCTCTCTGGATATTTTAGGTTCTCACTTTAACACAACACGTCTTCCTTTGTGCAGGGTCATGGAGGGCCTGAACCTGCTACGTTACCTTTTCATCAGAGACAAAGAATGGAAGAGCAAAGTAAGCGACTGGTTTTCACTTCATTTTATTAGCCATTTGCTCGTATGCTAAACACTTAATGCTAAACCGCTTCCCCTACTGGTAGTCAGGTGTGTGGGAGGAACTGTGCCGAATCAAAGATGACCACCTTAAAATTATGCGTGTCAGCATCACCATGTCAAGAACATATTACACCAACGAGGCGAAGACCCTGCGGGAGGATTACAAACTGAAAGCAAGAGGTAAGAACTTTCTACCCAGCTTACAGTAGTTTCCAACAAAGTAACACTTCTTAAATGCCTCTTCAAATTTAAAGGATGGCAGTGAGTGAATTTATGCCATGACACATAAAGTATATATTCCTTTTTACATCTTTTATCATTTTAGGTTTTGTTTTATCCTTGATGTTTGTACAGTGAATGTCTATCATTTACCAAACAAACCAAACCAATCAAATGGCAGTAATTATGATAGGTGCCAGTATAATACTCTTCATGTATTACTATGGTACATAACAAAAAATAACATGGTACATAACAAAACTTTTCATATTGTACGTGTTCTTTCAGAGGCTCGGGATGCAGGTAGATCGACTCTGCTAGCCAAAGGCTTGAACGTGAAGCATGACAAGATGGCTGATATGTCCCCAGAGGTCCAGTACCAGGTAGAGACACAGAAATGTCCCCAAAATGTTTGATTTTGATGGCAACGGGCATTAGATTACCTAGTTCAAGGGTACAACTGTTTTTCTTGTATATTCTACTTTCTACTTTAGTTAATGACAGGGATGAGTCACAAATGTACTTTTTAATCGTGGAACATTCTTTTTTTCAGGTCATCCAGAATGCATTGGTGACCTTTGACTTAATGGAAAGCCTTATCTTTCGCATTGAAGAGATAAAGGACGAAAAGGCCAAGAGTATAAATTAAAGATAATAGTAATACTTACTAGTAATAGTAATAGTGAGCCACCCATGTCAACCCATTGCACAGCACTGACCAAAACAAAGGCTTCTCTGTATGTATTTCACTGACGATGTTTATTAAATGGAATTTTGGCATATTGTTGATTATTTCAATACATTTTCTTTTCTGAAGAAAACTACACTACTACAAGTAACACTTAACACTACTACTACACTACTACAATGATGTCAATGTAGTACATCAACATCAATTCAACAGTGGAACTACAATAAAAAATAATGGAAGAAGAACCCTGGATTGAATAAGGATTAGGACGTTTATTCCTACTAGTGAACTGGACGTGAGAGCTCTCGTTAAATTTGTTTCCCCAGCTTTGCATCTTTAAGCATGTTCCACACTGGGCTGCGTTCAACGATGTGGGCTCTGGCCAGTGACAGTCGTTCCTGAATGGTGTCCACACAGGGCTTGCTGTTGGCCTGCACACATGCAGTTCCATACATTAGTTTAACGCCTCATTAAATAAACTCATAATAATCAATCCATGAGTATCCATTAGGTTTCTTTCTTTTTTCTGGGCCTGTGAAGCCCTTTAATGAGACTGCGGCTGTGATGAAGTGCCCTATATACTTGACTAGATTTAAAACCAGCCGACCAATATTTCAAAAGATACGCTAGAGAGATGACAAGATTATCCGTACCCTAGAGATGGTCAACATTCCTTTGATGATGTCATGATTATTCCGCACAGGAAGAATTCTCAGGTTGCTGCCAAAAAATCTAGAAATATAGACATGATTACCATCCATGTTACCATTTAAAATATTTTATAAGGATTTATGCATAACCTGTGCACATGTCATATTAATAACTTGATTTGAGTTTTGTGCAATAGCTTACCTCTGTTGAATATCTGATAAGATGTCCAGTTCTCTCTTCCCATTGAATGGGGCACAGAGAAGTAGGAAGCTGTTCCGATGGACTTTGATAAAGTTTGTTATCTTTTCAAAAAGTCCAGTCTCCTTTACATTTTCAGGCAGTTCATCCAAGCACACCATCAAAAATGCAGTTCCTGTTGAATATCCATAATAATAGATTAAAGGTTAAATGTATTTGAATTGTTTTTGAGGTTGTTTTTTTTTGTATTGCACTGAAGTGAGGCATGGCATGAATGAATGCTCTCATTTGAACCAACTTCCCTGGAAGTAGACCTACGTGTAAGTAACAGTAAGGAATTGTACTTCCTAGCGTGTGTGTTTGTGAACCAACCACACTGGACGTCCGTGTAGTAGGCCTACTAGTGGAGGCATGGTGCTTGCTGGCCGCCTTATGATGGTTACCTGGTTATGGTTATGATGGTTACCTGGTTATGGTTATGATGGTTACCTGGTTATGGTTGTGATGGTTACCTGGTTATGGTTATGATGGTTACCTGGTTATGGTTGTGATGGTTACCTGGTTATGGTTGTGATGGTTACCTGGTTATGGTTGTGATGGTTACCTGGTTATGGTTATGATGGTTACCTGGTTACGGTTATGATGGTTACCTGGTTATGGTTGTGATGGTTACCTGGTTATGGTTATGATGGTTACCTGGTTATGGTACTGATGGTTACCTGGTTATGGTTATGATGGTTACCTGGTTATGGTTGTGATGGTTACCTGGTTATGGTTACGATGGTTACCTGATAGCGGGAAAATGAAGGCTCCACATTCGACGCTGTCCGAAAATCTGATGCGATGTCGCTGTCCGTTCAGTGTCGCGGTCACATCGTGGTTCTTAAAACGAAGTCAAGGATAGTAAATGGCGTATTCTTCTTTGGATTGTTTAATCGCGACACATATTTTGCATACTGGTAACGTTAGATAATATGATGACCTTCCTAAGAAGCTCTTTGACTGCACTGAATTTATTTAGCTAGCCGACCAACGTCCATTGAACACACATCGAACAGTAGAAGGTTGCACCTATATATCCACCTATATATCCACCTATATATCCACCTATATATTGACATTTTACCCGAAGTGATGAACTGGCAATGATGGTCGTTTTCCACGGAATGGGCTGTTGGGTCTCGGTAGTCATAATGTAAAACCTCCGTTTACGTTACAATTCAAACTGTAAACTATTGATTGATTTGGCCTCTAATGCTCGACGGCTCGAGGACCTGACGGTCCAGACAACAACCAGTCTTCTAGAACATTCACCATGCAGACACCCCAGTCTGGGCCTTTTATACATTGATCCAGTGTAAAGTCTAGATCACGGAATTGAATATTAATTAATACATTACATGTTAAAATAATAGGCAACATAAGAAAAGCTTTTATTCAAATCAGAATGAGACATTTAGAGACATTTATAATATTGAAATACATCACAAGTACCTAATGAAAAAAACTGTTTAAACTTATAAGCCCTTCACATAAGTTAAGCACAAGTAAGTTATTCACACAAGTAAAGTGAGACGTTGAAGCCTACCGTCTTGACAATTAAAAACAAAAAATGGAAAAAAGGTTTATATTTCTCTACTTTTATACAACCGATCGGACGGTAAATACGTTTTACCCTCATGCAGTTTTTTTATCCACCTCCCTGCCAAACATTTTTCTCTACCCCCCCCCCCCGAGGCGCGGCCGCACGCCCCCACACACACCCACACCCACTCACACACCCACACACACACCCACACACACACACCC
>JAOPJL010000017.1:4219445-4238706 GCA_027123545.1 Trisopterus esmarkii
TGTGTGTGTGTGTGTGTGTGTGTGTGTGTGTGTGTGTGTGTGTGTGTGTGTGTGTGTGTGTGTATGTGTGTGTGTGTTTCACTCACTCGCCGGGCGGTAACCAAGGGCGACGGCCCAGAGCATCACGTCGCCCAGAGAGACCTCTCTGACTCACCGTCAAACAGGTAAGGGTGGTCCACGCACTTCCTCAGCTGCATCAGGGTGTTCATCAGCCTCGTCTTGTTGCCTTGCTCATTTCCAAAGGCATCTAGATTGGAATAGAGCCGGTCACCCAGACTCCTCCGTTAGGTTATCCAGCCTTGACTCCATGCTGTGTAACCGCCATTAGCTTATCCAGCCTTGACTCCATGCTGTGTGCTTGTCGTGTTCAATCAAATTATGCATCTCTAAAATGACTCAATGTAAAAGTCTCATTCACACGTATATTTAGCATGTATGTTTTACAGGTGTGCTCCACAGGTATCTCAAACAAGTATATTTTACAAGTATATTTATATGCATCGTATATGGGTATATTTTACATGCATGTTTACAGGTATATTTTACATGCGTGATTTCCAGGTGTATTTTTCCAGGTATCTTATACAGGTATCTTTTCCAGGTGTATTTTTTCGTGGTTTCTTATACAGGTATCTCCAACGGGTATGTGTTCCAGGTGTGCATGGGTCCCTCACCCAGGTCCTTGGTCAGGATGGCCTTGTAGTACTTCTTCTGCAGGGCTGACATGCCGTGGTACACCAGCAGCTCCATCTTCCGGGGCAGGTCGGCCGCCACCTCCGACTTCACCCTGCGGAGCAGGAACGGCTCCAGCACACTCTGTAGCTCTGCAGCTACACACAAAGGAAGTAGGGTGTTACTACTCACAGGAAGCGGAAACATTACAGTTAGTTCACACAGAAAGTAGTGTGGTACTACAGACAGGAAGTGAACGATTTACGTTACTAGTACACACAGGACGTAGTGTGTTTCCAAAAAAATCGGGACATGACAGTAACTACACACAGGAAGCAGGTTACAGTAACTACACACGAGGTAGGCTTATAACTACGCACACAAAGTATGTGATTACAGTTACTACAGACAAAAGACATCAGAAGACCTTGTAGATCTTGTTAAAGAACAGATTTATTTTCTTGGGAACATTGGGAAGTTGCTATTAAAAATTTATTATTTTCTTTATAAATCTTTTTTTCAGTTTAATAAATCTATACATGTATCAGGGACAGTTGAGAGTGGTCAGAGTGGTTCTATCGTTCCTACCCAGAGCAGGTCGGTCCTGGAGGTCGGCGTAGTACTGGACAAAGTCCTTGGCCTGGTCAGCGGGGAACAGGCTGGGCTGGATGAAGCTGATCAGGGAGTAGACCTCCCGGAGGTTGTTCTGGATCGGAGTCCCAGTGAGCAGAACCCGGAAACCCACCGAGAACTAGGAGAACATCAGAATGACACCGATGGAAAGAAGACGATTCAGAGGAGGATGATGATGATGAGGAGGAGGATGCTGAAGAGGAGGATGATGATGAGGGAGAAGGAGAATGATGATGAGGAGGTACTGTGGTACCTTGCTCAGGGTCTTGTGGAGCAAGGAATCCTGGTTCTTCAGTCTGTGAGCCTCGTCCACAACCAGAACCTTCCATTTCCAACTAAAGACCAAGAGATTAGAGATAATTAGCCAACCCTAAACTAACTAGAATAATGCTTGTCTAGGCCTTCATTCGTCTGATCAAAGAGGAGTCTTACATGTTTGTGTTTTTCCTGATTTGTTTATCCCATGCCCTGCTGGCAGGTGCTCCTGCCAGCAGGGCCCTATCAACAGTGTGTTTGTGAAGACGCTTTAATTAACAAAAACTAACCTTTTCAAGAATGAAAAGTCTTTCAGACATATCTGGGAACAGAAACAAAGGTTGTATGTTGCATCGAGGTAGAAGAGGTTGCAGTGTTATAACATACAGTATATATTGTGTGTATATACATCCATTGACTCTCACCTCATAGGTTGTGAGCAGAACGTTGAACGGCGTGTGTTGTGTGTCATTCTTTAACTCTGCCCGTTCCTCTTTGTCTCCTTTGTAGCACAGCACGGCGAGAGAAGGAGCGAAGCTGCAGCCACCACCAGACCCCCAGTGGTTACAAGGCACAGGCACAGAGAAATCTCTTAAGTTCAAGTTCAAGTTTATTATAGAGCCCTTTTAAAACAACAGTTGATCAAAGTGCTAAAATAAACCTCATCCACTCATCCCTGTAGTGTGATGAGTGGATGAGCAGTTGAGCACTTTACCTTTCTAGTTCAGTTCTCCAGTTCTCCAAGACGGACAGCGGACTGAGGACCAAAAAGGGGCCCTTGACACCGAGACATCCTTTCATGTACACCAGCAGAGAAATAGTCTAAAGGCACATCAGATAATGGGTTTAAAAGCTGCAACCGTTTAAGAAAATGATTTAATAAATCAAAGAAGCAATTAATAATACAATCTCTATAAAATGTATAATCTCTCAATTGACTTGTCAATACAGTTTATATTTAGATCTGGCAGGCTTTTTCCTAAGCCCATCTCTCAACTAATTATACTTATCAAAGCAATCATATAAAAGGATTTTCGAAATGTAAACTATTATCTCTTCATTTAATTGCAACCATCGACATAAGAAGTGAACACGTGTGCTTTTATATCACACAGACCTGGCAGGTTTTCCCTAAACCCATCTCATCTCCTAGGATACATCCCTCCTGGTTCTGGAGGCACTGGGTCAGCCACTGCACCCCGTCCAGCTGGTAGGACCTCAGCTGAATACCTGAAATAAAACAACCCCTAATTTCTTGGAAACTGGAAGCAGAGAAGCGCATCTTTCAGCTCTCAGGACATGGTAATGTCAATTGATGTCAGAGTATCCTATCCTATCCAGAGTATCCTTACTAAGTAAATTGATTGAGGTGCTTCGCATAAACGTCGATATAATTTTAGGCAAAACCCATAAGAAAAGTTTATAAAGATTATGCATAATCCATCTTTCAATTATATTCGAATAATACGACTTTTATTGGAAACATTGATAGTTTTAAGCAGCTCTGGGGTGCTGATACTACCCAATCGATCACTATAAATGTTTCCACAAACCGTGTAACCCCCACTTTTGCAAGTCACTTTGGGGCACAATAGTCTTCCGTTTGGCTGGAACACTGTTTTTTGTTCTGAGAGCAAAGCTTGACATTTTTATAAAGTTAAGTCACTTCAGTTTCGAAAGTACAGGCTAGTTTTCCGCGAATCCGCGCCAACCAAACAGTTTATACTTGGCACTTCCTGGTCATGTCATGTGACCAGGGAAGACCAACTGGCAGCTGGCATTGCAATGCTTTTCTACTAGTTAAAAAGATAAGGCTCTATTAAGCATGTGTTCATTTTTTCTATATTCTATCTAACTTTAATTATTTATGTCCAGTTCTTTCTGCTATTACACCATATCATAATATGTAAAATAATTACTGATTGAAAGAAATAGGCAAAAGAAAATGCATTAAAAAAGAATATGATTTTAATGCACACATTTAAAAACATACGTATATTATGATATGGGTTTAAGAAAGAAAGTCCCATTCAACCTGCCTTTAGAGCTGAAACAAGCAGAACCATATTTATTCATAGCCATAGAACCAGGCTTGCTACTAAAACTAACGTGAGAGTAATCTTAACCCTCCAGTGCGGAAAATGCAATCCTTGTTAAAACGTAAATATTGACATAATTACATCACTGACAAAAACGTGAGTGAAAAGGCTCACTAACAGAGTTAGCCGACTCGCTGAGCATAAATAATATTAAAAGACCAGTTTCTTCACAGCGGGTTTCATTTGATGCACATGGAAATCATCTTCAGCACAGCGTCCCTGGGGGGTCAAAGGTCAGAATTGTGGTGGCCTATAGGTCTTTGATCTTGAAATAAATTATTTTGATAATTGTACAATATTGCTCTTGCAACTGTTACAGTACATGATTCTAATTAGGACAGTGTAAAATGTAAAATATAAGTTTTGAAAAGATTACAAACCTGACGAATGGGATGTAAGACAATCCATACCTAAGAATTGGAGGGAAAATTAATACGATTAGTTTAAACTAAATTTCAATGCAATCATTTCAACGTTGTATATAAAAAACAATGCCACTCATAGTCTATTATCTCATCACTTGGCTTACCAGGCAAACGCCAAAAGTTGCAAAATGCAAAAAAGCAGCGCAAGACCAAAATTCTTCCACTGTAAGAAAATATTAAGTATTTTAGAAAATAACTTTGATTCAATCAATGTTTAATTTAATTAAACTTAAAAATAGTCTTAATATTCGGACTTACCCAAAAGGCAGCGCAGAGGGTCAACACCAGACATGTCTGAAGCAATATGTTTATCATTAAAATATAAGTTAATGTATCAATGTATTAATCAATATATTTATCAGGACCATCAACAACCATTAGACAATTCAGTATGTATGGGAAATAATTAAATGTGTCAAATTTCAGTTTGGCATAACAGGCAATGCAAAAAACAACAACAAAGGACTACATTTCCCACCATTCGCTGCCAAGGTGATGTGAAACTGATAATGCTGTTTGTTATGAAGACACTTGACTTACCAGCATGATGGTCGTGGCCAGAGCTCTCGTCTTGTCGCACATTCTTTTCAGTTGCTTCACGGGTCCCATTAAAAACATAGTGCTGTGAAAACACAACACGATAACAACAGCTTTTGATATCCTGGTTTATAATGTATGTAGGGGAAAATATGTATACACTTGGCAATAGGTTATGATCCTGGTTTTGGTGGTCTTACCTGCACAGCGAACACACGTTTCCAAATGAATAAAACACAATAAAAAGAGTTATTCCAATCTTCGGGATGAAGAGCACACACACACCCTGCAAAATAAACAGTTGTCGGTTAACGATTATAGGCCTATAGCCTACTTTAATAATATCAGACAGGAAAATAGGGAATTGGTGTATGTTTATGTATATTTTGAACATTTGGGAAATATCAGAACAGATTGTATTCGGGTATTGTATATTGCATTGCATGTTTTATTATATTGCGGTCTTATTGTTAACTATTGTATAGCCTACTGTTTATTTTTGCGCTGACTAATGGACAAGGAGGTTAGGGCGCCGCAGTCGCAGCATTCCATTAAGCCAGTCTAACTGGTAGCGCCAGGTCTGTTGCTTGGCATTCATAAAACTAGGCTTACGACCAAACATATCAGGAGACAATATTCACTCTCAATCGTACCAATAATGTGCACACACAGCCGACCACGAAGCAGCCGACGAAGCCCTTCACGCGTGTGCCCCAGCCGAGTGTGGACGCTTCGTTGGCAGCCTTAACACAAGAGTTCAGATCATGCAAATACCCCGGGTAGCCTATGTTAATATAGATTTCAGATTAAGTTTGTTGCGTCAAACTCAGCGAAAATAAAGTCGCGTTTACCTGTAAAATAGTTCTGTCTTGAGTGTGCCCTTCCTCGCCACTCAGTACCGACTTTAGTTTGTCCATATTGTAAGACCAATTCACACACAGCTCTCACTTCTCTGCGTATTATTGTTTTCTTTCCTGTTCCACGGGGTTATTCTCGTCAATCTGTGGGCCGGGCAGAAAAACCTCGTCACTTTGTCTGCTTGTGATGTAGGGCAGCATACCTGCACAGGTAGTTACACAGCTGAAAGTGACACCTGTTGGACCTGATTCAAGAACAATTTACTTCAACGTGGAGGTGGTATAAATATCACCTCCAAATGAGCGTTATATGTGGAACCGTGGACGCAATAGATGATTAAACAGATGATTAAAAACTTTATTTGGAAAAAATGTATTGTGTCACAAAATAAAAAAAGCTACAGGATTAGGCTCTCTTGACCGTATCGCAATACAAAGAACACACATAGTTCTGCAGAGCTGCTCCTTGGCTTCCAATAGGACCTTTTGTTTATCAAACAGTCGAAAATATGAACAGAATGGAAATACTCAATTAAAACTTCTTCATAACACTGGTTTCAAGTTCATGCCAAATGTGTGGATATAAATAAATGCAGTGTTAACATATAAAGGAAATAAACAATGTAAAATACTTGGGGCCAGAAAACGTTCAACAGACATGGCAAGAGGTCAGTGGAAAACGAGCGGACTCACAAAACGAAGGTATTGAGCATTGTCTCTTGAAAACCAAACAATGATCATACAAGGAAAAATATGAAACACAATTGGCGCTAGGCAACAGTTTAATAAATATTATTGAATATAAGGCAGAGGTCGAGATATATTTCAGGCAAGCAATGCAGAGCGACAACATTTGTTCCCTGTTCCTTATTATCGCTACGTCCTGTGCAGGGGCTTGGTGCCTGTGGCAGTGATGTCGAGTGGAGGGTCCCTGGAGGTAAGGGGTTTCACACGGCCTCATCGTCCGACTCCAGCTCTCCGTCTCTGTGCTTGAGGAGTCCCATCTCCACCGGAGGAGTCCTCTTCAACCTGGACCGCACCGCGCTGCCAAGTAACCACAATGCAAACACCAAAAAAACCTGAGACAAAATACTATTATCCAAAGAATAAAAAATGCAATAGATTATATTAAACAACACGAAAAACTCTATAAGCCACAACAAACTGCAATAAACAACAAGTAAGGGATGGATAGTTCTGTGGTATTGGTTAAGCTTTTGGTCTGGAGTGGTCAAGTTCAGAGTAAGGATCTTAGTAAAAGGAAGGCTTCATTGGAGGTCTGTGCCATTGAAGTTGGAGTGATGGATTTGGTGTATTTCAATGCAGTGCAGCTTCTCACCAGCTGATGGCGCAGTAGAGCGCGCTCACAGTGAGCATGCTGGCCGCCAGGTGCCAGCAGAAGCACATTGTTACGAACATCACGTTATTATGGTCGTTTAGGTCCCACTTGGCACCCCTGGGTGGGTACAGCACGTAGCCAATCTGTGATCCAAAAGGAGAGACACACATAAATAAATACATACATAAATACATACATAAACACAGCCTCATTCTCTATTTAAAGGCCCAATTATACTTCTGCGTTGAATAGTCGCCGTAGCTAAGGCTGGGGTCTATGTCACAGGTGTAACCCCCGGAGTTCTTTGCCACAGGACAAAAACATAAAACAACGGCGGGCCGTCCATTGCCTGGACGGCCTGCCGGTTGTTTTATGTTTTGGTCCTTTGGTCCTCATCCTTCCTGTCTATCAATTCAATACATTTACGGCAGACCACTTGAGGAGGTCATCGTCGCCACACAGAGGCCTGGTTTACCTGCCAGAACCAGGAGCCCTGGAGGAGACAGAGGGCCGACCTGAGCAGCTCCAGGGTGATGTTCCCCCGGTGGAACACCTCCAGGAAGACCACCAGCGCCTGGCCGAACACACCGTACAGCAGCATCTGGTGCACGTGGACGTCCAGCATGGCCCTGCCATGCAGGTGGTACAGGAACAGGAAGCCTGGACACACGGTTTTGAAGAGCCGATCCATTACTTCAAAGTAAAAGCTTAAGTCACTAAGCCTAACGAGGCTATTGTTGAATGCAGAACACTTGACGCCACGCCTCTAAGCAGCAGGGGTGGCTCGAACCGGCAACCCCGTGGATTAAAAAACGGATGTTCTGATCTTAAAGCCAAATGACCACCACAGCCGTTTGGTTCTCTCTTAAGCTTTTGACATATTATACCAACAGGTGTGTGTGTGTGTGTGCGTCATACATCTGGATAAATCAGTCTACCAGCCCTACCCAGTGGACTGTAGCAAACGTTGCTCATCTATCCATCACACATCTAGGTGGACACGCCCACTTGTGATGTCACAAGAGGTCGATTTTCAAAACGGCTCGTAACAACTAATCACACTCACACCTGGTGGTGTAACGGGTCACCTTTAAGGCATTGGGAGGGACATTCTCATTGAAGAACCCTGCCGCTCGTTCGTTACACCCACCTCCCCCATTGCACCTGTACACCCGTACCTGAGATGGACAGTGGTAGAGCACGGGACCAACCCCAGCAACGGTGACCCCTACCTTCGATGAAGAAGGCGAGAGCCAACGCCAGCCGGTCCAGGGCGAGGGGCGCGGCTTCCGTGGCGTGAACGACCAGCGAGATGGCGCCGGCCAGCGAGAAGAACAGGTACATGGTGGCGTGCTGCCAGTTCATCAGGTCCTTCCACTGGTTCTCTGACGCCTCGTACAGCCGCAGCTGCGGGCCGCCCGCCGCAAACTGCTCGGCCAGCATCCCTGAAGGGAGAAAAAAACGTTCTAGTGTCAAGTCAAGTTCTGCGTCCTCATTGGTCGACGGCGTCACATGACACATCCAAGCTTCTACATACCTCCTCATGTATTCGCAAGGGCCTTTTTGAACGGGTACTAGGAACGAACCAGACGGGTCTGCTAACGCTCAACGGCGAGAATACTTCTGTAGTGCAGCAACGGCAAACCATTTTTGGCCGGTGGTGTTCTTATACATCTTAATGTATCTCATTCCACACTAATTGTTTGCCTGTAGTGTGAGACCCCTGGGGTTAGTAACGCAGGGCACATTAGTTAGTTGGTTAGTAGCCGTTTGTTTACGCGCTCTTTTTGAACCAAATGATGAAAAAAAGACCATGAAATGTCTACAGCTAATAAACCAGCCATCTCCCACGACCCCCATTTCCATATCGTTTGAAACACTGCTGTGGACATCTCTTCAGGAACAGATAAGTAGGCCAGACTGACATGAACGTACACACAGAAAACAACACACAGAAAACAACTAACATTAGCATGTAGCATTACCGCTACAGCTCATAACACCAGCATAATAATGGAGCAGCCGGTTAAACCCTGGGTGCGGAACGATCTACCTACCGACCACAGAGAAGAAGAGCATGAGGGAGCTCTCCACGACCTCCAGACGGCGCTGCGACGCCCGGCTGGCCATGCGGGTGGAGCCCAGGCACTTGTTACGGCGGGTGGCGTACCAGAAGGAGTACTTCCCCGTCCACCACAGCCCACCGATCAGGAAGAAGCTCCCGGGAAGGGCGTGGCCCTTGAAGCTTCCCATGACGCCTTGGGCCGACCCTGAACGAGGAGGGGAGCGATTGAACGTCATCAACGTGAGTTTCCTTTGCCCACTTTGTCGCCCTTTATGTAGACGAAATGTCAATGGGAATAGTAACATTATGGCCTGCGGCCACATGAGAGAGAGACAAATGAAGCATCATATATATATTTAACAGCAGAAATGACAGTGGGTCATAATGTTAATATTGTGTATCCAATCAAATCGAATGTGTTTTTATTGTTTTTATTATTGTGTGGTGGACAAAGACTGTAAAACATACATAAAATAATTTAGTATAAACTTTTTGTATGAACTTTAGTCTATAGGGTCTTATTGCGGGGGCAAAGCGTTTCATAATAGATTTCCTTGGTAGTAAAAACCAGAGTAGAGAAAGGCAAAGTATAGGAGTAATCAGATAATAATATATGAGAGGGCCTAGAAAGACAGGGGACCTCAGGGGGTGTGGCCTGACCAGGAACACAACAACAGCTGTTGGCCAATAAGAGCAGCTTCTAAATATAAACTGAAGTAAATATTATTTAAAAGATGTTGTAGGCCTATTAGAAAAAGTGGATTCTAGACCAAAAAACACTGAAACTGACAAAAAAAAACTACTGACAAACAAAGTGAAGGGCATGTTCATCTATAACGGTTTCATCTATAAAGGTTTAGCCAACAAAAAAAATAGAAATGCATATGTTAAGCCATTATATCATAACCAGCCTCACTGTCACACAGCTCTGATGCTTATATCTCATTCTCCGTAAATCCAAAATCACAGACAATGGGAATTGTCTGTCTTGTCTTTCTGCCTGCCTATCGCTCAAATATTTCACATCGTTTTTGATAGATCAATTCCTTGTAGAAAAAGCGTTTGTTTTTCAACATGCACTCATAGTCATATTACGCCATACATTGTTTATTGTTGTGTTATAAATAGCTCCGGGTTCGAGGAACACTCTAATTAGGAGACCGCACTTCGGTCACCATGGCAATCTCCTCCTCGTGTCATCTAAAGTGGCCCTACAAGATAAGAGCCCTGCCAGATTTCCTTACCAACAGTCGGTATGTGTACACACTGTGGCCCCTTCTATTTGGCCCCTGAATTACCTAAAATGGTGCTGAAAAGCACAAAAGAAATCTATCTTTAAATAAAAAACAGGCTATTCCAACGAATATGTCACACACGAGTCCGTAATTGCACACCATGGGCCAATACACACTTAGGTGCGTTTGGGTGTGGGTTAAATTACAGTTTGTATGTTTATAGTAAATAGTTAACATATCATTTGGTTTGAGACCAAGGTGGTTTATTGGCCCGGACAGCAGCGAGTGTCTCTCCACATCTGGCGATCACAACATCGGTAGATTTTGTTATTCCTGGATATGAAAATGAATAAAGGACCACTGCGATTATAGAATTAGATAATACAGGGTAGGCTACATCGTTTAATTCGAGTTTCTTGGATACTCAGAAACAGAAACCCATATTTATCTGATCTAGAATCAAAGCCTTTACGTGGCACTTCAAACAACTCGCACGCGTTTTATAGCGGTGACAAAGGTATTAAAATAGACTCACCCAAAAAGGTTTGTTTGTGGAAATGGAAAGTTCCTACAAGTGGAAGGCACTGAGAGAAAAAAAAGACCCTATGGTTTACATTTTACTATCCACCAATTGTTTCTTTCCCTCGCAGATTACACATCCTTTGGTACCGAACTTTAAAACGGCTGCAGAACATCAATTATTCCATCGAGATTAGTTACACTCAGCACATCCTCTATATCAAAGCTGTTTCACGATCATTTTTCCTCTGAATACCCTCAACTGTTTGAGGTTTGTAAAAAAAAAAACACTCAGTGCTCCCATTGGCTGATTATTCTAAACCCGCTTCTACTTTTTTTCTCATTGGTTCAGAGCCTTTTCACTCTAGCGCAAACTGGGTTCCACGTGTGCATCTGTACCCCGCCTGCCAAAACCCCGAGGTCCCGCCCATAGGACCCGCCCAGAGGTCCCACCCCGGCGAGACTTTAAACCGCTACTTTCCACTCAACTCAAAGCGATGGCGAGTGAGACAAGACGCGCGTCTGAGCACGTAGGCCGTAAACAAGATACTCACGCATAGTGTCGCGTACTTCCGGAGATTACTTCTCTGATTGTTGTTTTATTTTTTTAAACGTAGGCCTAGATGTAAACTATTCAAAGTTGGATGTGGGGATAATTACAGCATATTGGTTGTGAACTGGCTTTCGGTTGCGTTACATTATTGTGATACGTAAAATGAATGATTGCAGATCAGGATTCACAGCACATACAGGAAAGGGTGGACATAAGTAAAACGTTTTATGCAAACCACTGAGACAAATATTTTATTCAAACTATGATCAAATAAACTTTGGCATAATGACATTAAGGAATGGTCATCTCTATGAGGTTATAAATGGTGAATCTCAGATGGTCCTGTGGTTAAAGTGGGAGGGCATTAATGGGACTTAGATTCCCTTTTTGGCCCTTATGCACTCTCTCACTCCCTTGTTTATCCACTCACTCCATTATCACTGTAGCTCACTATATATTCTCTCAGTGCTTCACCTGTTTGAGGAACAAAAAACAACAAATGCAAACATCAACACCTTGTATTTTCACTGGGCCCTAAAGGTGGCATTCTACTTAAAGTTCACCATCAGTTCTGTTCTGTCCTGTCCTGACAATGCTGTCCAAACAACAAACCACAAGCATCAGGAATAGAATGTTAAGCTCACTTGCCATTGCAGTTTAACATCAATTCTTCCCCCAGAGGAAATTAGGATCCAAAAGGAATAAAGATGTGATTCATACACTGATTCGTACATTTTCATTGTTTATTGAAAAATGTCTGAATTGATTCCCCTACAGAATTATTAGTCTATATGACCAAATGTTTTAATTCTATTAAATTTCTTTATTGGCTTATTGGTTGATTTGATACTCTAAAACACTGAAAACCAAAATATATTGTATCATTCACCATTCACATATAGGTTTTAATACTGAGACTGAGCAAAAACAACAACATAGAGACTAAATGCAACTCAATCAAAGTACATCCCGCTGTAGCCTATTTATTGGCATGTATTGAGTAATATTGGAACAACATGGTAACATACACATTTCCTACTAGCTATTGTTATATATTGCTAATAAAACAAACCAAAACATCAAATCCAAAATTTAAACCGGAGATGTCACTTGCTGTATTCTATTTCCTCATTTTATTTGTGGTACTCTTGTTGTCATTTAGAGAATTTCTATAGTTCTATGGTCATTTCTTTAGTCACATTTACTGTGGCAAAACAATGTGCTGGTTGGCTCGGTCCAGGCGTGGCAGTTTCCAAAAACTCGACTCCAAGTTCCAAAGGAATCGCCATATTTGAGCATTGGCCAAATATTTCTTCCATTGCGCCGTCACGTTCCAGCGATCTCCAGCGCTGTCGGATGTCATTGATGTGTGCTGTCATCGGCCTGTGCGGTCAGCGGTGTCTTCGCAGTGAGAACTGCCGGTGGGGCATGAGACAGCCCGTCTCCTTGGAAGCCGTCCGGCACTCCTCTTTCGCGCTCCTCCAAGCGACGCACTCCGCCGCTGCGCTGCTGCTGCTGCGCGGGCGCCCGTGCCGAGATGCCTTCCGCACGCAACGACCGCACGACACACTTAGCGCATTTTCGACCTGACCTCTGACCTTCTACAAACTCTAGAGTTCTAGACCCATGCTTTTAAATCTGTGACGTCATGATTTCAGACCGGCGGCATCATGCTTTAAGACCAGGTGACATAAGGATTACAGAACAACAACGTCACGATTTCAGAACAGCGACGTCATGCTCTCAGGCACATCATGCTTTCAGACCAGCGGCGTTACGATTTCCGACCAGTGACGTCGTGCTTTCCGATCCATGCCATCATGCATTCCCAGAGACGTGTGATGCCACGATTGTCATGCACCAGGTCCACCACAGACAAAAGCAAACAGACTGGAACGGCCTTTCTCCATGGCCGCCACCATTTTGAGAGAGACAAGCTCGCAGGTCGAGATACTATCTCAACCAGCCTCGGAATGAGTGTGTTTGCTAATGGGTTTTTAGAAGTGGAAAAAATCCTCAAGGGTCCTCCACCACCACCGTCCTCAGATGGTGGTGGTGGAACTAGGGCATTTGGGTGGGGCAGAGCAGGGTAAAGTGGGGAGGAGGAGACGCATGCGCTGGAGTAGTTGGGAGACGTTTTACCTCCCTGTGGAAGCGATGCTTGCAGTGGACCTCCAGTACCCCAGCTCTGCCACTACGAACCTCCTCCGCACAGATCACACACGCGCTGTCCGTCTCGTTCTGTGTAACGCACAAGCAACCATTCACGTTGTCATACCAAACACACGCATAATGTTTAGAGTATCTAACCGCACCGCTGGAGCGTGTCCTTCTCTACCTAAAGACACAACATGAATGAAAACCAAACACATTTCTAGGGTGAGATCCATACGATTAATTCATTAGATTAAAAAACGATCTGGGTCAGCCGTGAAGCTGTCCTCATATGAGGGCTAGGATTGATTGACCTATAGGACCAAAGGGTGACAAAATCCATGGTCACACCCTTGAAACTCAACTGCTGTGAGCTTGCTGTATATATTTCCCCCTTCAGGCGTTCATATGACATGAATGAATATGTCAATTGTAGTCATTTTGCTGAGGCCTTTATCCAAAAGGGTCTTGATCAGGATGCCTACAGGTAGACTGTGGACATTGGGGATCAAACCCGGAACCTTTCAGCTGGGAGACGACCGCCCTAACGATAGACTTCTCTGCCCTCCCCCGACAAGCATCTAAGAACTCTAATAACCCAGTGCTCCTCATTGGGATTACTGACGTCAAATTCATACAAAATCACAAGTTTCAGTTTTCCAGCAGTGTGAGGGAACACCAGCGAAACACCAGAGACCTGGGTCTTCTTCCCCAGAGAGAACCTCTTCTCGAAGGACTCTGTGAGCTCCGGGATGGTGGGGATGGTGGGGATGCGGCTCTCAGGGATGACCACGTGGACGCGGCTGGTTTCGTCGGACGAGGAGCGTCGGGCCCTGGCGTGGGGCCGGGCCCCTTCGCGGTTCTCCCCGCCCTGCCGGCTGCTGTGGACAGAGGCCCCTGAGGCCCCTACGGCACCGGCGTGGAGCCTAGAGAGCCTCACGGCGTCTAGCTGAGACTGAGAAGAAGAACAGAAGAAGAAGAAGAAGAAGAAGAAGTAGAAGTGTTAGTCGGCATATTCGAGTTCAAAGGCTCAAACTGGGTGACTGGCAGTCGATGCCAGAGTGGGTCACAAGGAAATGTTGGCTGTAGACAGGAGGAGCGAGTGGAGGGACTTGGGGAAGAGAAAATAACATTTACTCACATCTTCACCTTCGCTATTTGACCACCAGCTTTGGTGTTCATTGGCTATGACAAGTCGTTTAAAAAACAACCAATTTGTGACATCCCAAGTGGCAGTTTCCAGTATAACCAGTGGACTTAACTAACTGGATGACTGAACAGGTTTTCCATGGCAAACGTTAATCTAAAAATATTGAACAACATTTGGAATTCCTCTGTATTCCGGGAGCCCCCACAGGGGGGCGCCACGCTATTATGTTGTTGATAAGTATAGTATAGTTGATACACATAGCGCATTCGAAACAATATTAACATTGATTATCAGGCAAGTGTGAACTGGGGAAAGCTTGTCAGGAAAGACCAGGGTTACACTTGATAGTCATGCATCAACTATTACAAAGGACATGGATTATTACACCATGTTGTATCTATCTAATCATAAATAAAGATCCTGTGATCTTTGTTAAATTAATCTTTTCCTCAATGATAGTTTTACAGTGGGCAAGTTGACTTCCATAAGATCTTTTTTTAACCAACAAGACTCAACAGCATGTCTGTTGGATTGTTTTTAAACCATGGGTTAAATCTCTGTTTAAACTGACGGTAACAACACTAAACCCACTTGTTTAGCAGTATACATGCTTGCTATGTAGTGAAGTATTTTGGGTATCACCAAATGTCCGGCTAGAGGAATGGTGTGTGTAGTTTGTGTGGTAGCGATGTGTGTTTGCTTGTTGTTTGACATGCATGACCTTGGAAGGGGTCACACATCCACATGCTATATCGATGTGCAACATGGGGGGTCAACCGCTCACGAGAAAGACTAAAAGAAGCTGATATTATTGAAATGTTTGAAAGTCATTCATAGGGCAGAAACATTTCCAAATCCTGATAAGTCCTTATAATGTTATTGTTATTGTTAATGTTATTAGACTAATCTAATAACTTAATTGGTAAGTCCTTGCACTGTTCTTTCTGTGGTCAGATAATGTCATTGAAACAAAAACAAAAAAAATCAAAGTAGTTGATTCGATTAGTGTTAGTAAGTTATTTATTAAGTCATTTAGGAAGTAAGCCTGTAACTTAGCTTTAGATAGTTACTCAGTCAGTAAAGTTAGTAAGTGCGCTAGCAATTCATGTAGTTTGTCAATGAGTGTGTTGGCTTTTCAGTTAGTTAGTCAGTCAGTTAGTCAATTCGTAAGTAAGTTAGACAGTCAGTCATTATTACCAGTTTGTTTTTCAGTTAGTTAGTCAGTTGGTCAGATGTTAAACTTGACAGTTAACAACAAAGTTATGGAGTGTGCCGTTACCACGCAGGGTAGAGAGGCCCGCCGGTCTGCCTGGGACCTGGAGGTCTTCCTGAAGCTCCTCTTGTTCTCCCGGGCGGCGTGGCCCTCCGACCCGTGGCCCCAGTAGCTGCTCATCCAGTTGGTGAAGTTCCCGTCGTCGTCGTCGTCATTGTCCATGGCGAAGGCGGGCAGCAGCCTCAGAGACATGGTCACTATGGGCCGTTGGGAGCGCCCAAACGATGTGCGAGGTGCGAGTGTGTGTGTGTGAAGCAGTGTGTGTTGCTGATTCGGTTAAAGATGGGACCCAGCGAGGCTGAGGCTCCGTAGTTTGAAGTCCACTGGAAGACAACGGCGGGTAACTTGAGTGGATGAGTCCTCTGCTCCCTCGACTATGCCGTGCTCCCTCCTAGCACAGCTGAAAATACACTGCAGCGCGTTTGTTTTGATGTGAGTCCTCAAATAAGTAAATCCCCGCCAATAATCTATTCAGCGAGTGATGTGTAAAAATGGACTGGGACAGAGAACACAGAGACAGAGTGGGAGGAGGGGAGCTGTGGGGAGGAGGAGGAGGAGGAGGAGGAGGAGGAAGAGGGGCTTTTAATCTTTCCATTACTGCGCCGTGGGCCTGGTGGTGGCTGGCTTCTATTTTCCCATACTTTCCACTCACTGACTGCATCAAACCTGTCAATAATTATGTGCAGGCGTCCCTACAGTGGCATCGAGGAGCCCGGGGCCGGTGAAAAAACGGGTCACTAGTGACTCAACCATTCATCTCTGCGGCTCTTCACAATAAACGGCCCCTGCTCATGCCTGCTGCATTGTTGTTGTTGTTGTTGTTGTTGTAAAACAAAGTGCCCTTTGGTTGCCATCTTATGTATCATGAAGTAACAGGCTTTGTGTTTGCATTTCATGATTGCAATCTATGTAACCTTAAATGGCCTGCTATGCTTTGGCCTAGAATGTTTGTGATGCTTTCTGTATAGAACAGAATGCTGTTGTGTGTTCCATCTAGCTAAAATAGGATTGTTCTGTGGTTTGACTCCCAGCTGAAGGGCATTGGGTTTGATCCCAGAGTATAGCTGTAGGCCTCATACAGAGCAAGACGCCTAAACACCTACCTGCTCCTCAAGGACATGGACTTAAATCACTGTGCACACTTCGGATTAACACATCTGCCAAATGACTGCATGTTCCATGAGACAAAAGCAGTGCAATGCTTAATCTTATTAGAGCGTGTTGATGATAGATATGAATACCAACCCATGTAGGGAGGAAAATACATTTTAAGAAACAGTGGACCGGCCGCGGCGGCTAAACAAACAGGATGTTAAACTTGTATCTTCATCAGCCAGAATGAAGTATGGAAATATCTGGAGCAGCAGCACCCTCTGTGCAGTTCATCCTATTAAGTCTTAAAGACCAGAGGAAACACATGGAGGAGAACAATCTAACCACTAACAGAGCTAACTACACACAGGCCACCCCCCTGCTGGGCACCCACCGAGGGCTGCATGCTGTGAGGACACAGCGCTAACCACAGTCCATAACTGGAAATCAATAAATGAATACACAGGCCTACAATGGGCCTGGGAACATAAAGCCGAATTATGCATTAACTTGCCCCACCCAGCAAATGTTTAGAACAAAGATAGCCCCTAGCTGAATGAGGCTGGATGGGATTTATTCAACCGAAAATAATGCTGGAGTCTTAATACTCAAAGGAATACTAAGGAATTTTAAACACATTATGGTTTGATAATATCTACGGTTTATTTATAGACTGTGGCAACAAAATGCAACATCGAACATGACACGATAGCTGTAAGTAATTGTGCAAATAAAACCACTGTCTGGCTCCATCTTCACATATAAATCACAATGTAAATATTGTTTTACATTTACAAATGTGGTGCCATTATAGGATGGAAATACCTTGTTTTAACATCATCATATTAAACATTTCAAGAAGAAATTATTTAAAAACCTATTGACAAAATGTATCTAAAGACAAAGAAATTACAATGTTCCCAAAAATATCTTTTGATTAATTGGAATCAGAATAATTTGAGCAGCCATATGAAAGCATGGGGTGATGGTCACAGAGGACAACCTGCCTGGGGCACAGCAATTCACTTCTTAATCCAGTACTGTCCTGACAGACCATGACAACTTCCACTTATGAATTTATTAAACTGCATGTGCCTGCTCATATAATTTCTCTCTCAAATGAATGCAGATTATGTTCTTGACCGAATGGTTTCTTTCAAGAACATGACATCTAGCGGCTAAATTCAGTATGACAAATTTTCATTATGTCTTTATTTAATAAAATTATGTTAAAACAATATTCAGCTGCAGATAAATGGGAAAATAAACATAAAAAAAAAAATTTATTAGATGGAAAACCGTTACATCTAGATCTAAATAACATGTTATGTTATGTACACTAAACAATATATAGGCCTACTTGGTTTGAAGGCTCACGACAAAGCTATTCAACACGCATAGATAAATAAATATCTAATCAAAGTGCATGTTTTCAGAAGGTGTTCATAATTCATGATACATTACATATTTTTTATAGTAATAATATAAATGTTATAATATCAGGATAGAGCTGAGCTTGACGTGACCGCTAGTGGTCGCCAGTATCCCGTGAAGCGCAGCCCGACTCCGCCGTGACCTCTCAGAGCTCCAGAAGAAGAGCAGCGCTACACACGGAGCTGTCACGGTGGATCATGGCCGCATCCAAGCCGGTGGAACCACAGTCTGCAGCCGGCCTACCGCGCTGGCAATTGGCCTTACTAGTCGGGACCCCGATAGTGCTCGGAGTAGGGGCCGTTTACCTCTGGAACCGGAACCGGTCGAAGAAGGACCGAAAGGGGAAGGGGAATGGTGAACGCAAGACCCCAGACGGCAGCGCTAGCCCCGTACAGGGCCAAGACGGCGAAGCGCGGGCCAACCGGGAGCTGGAGAACATGGTAAAGGAAGGGCTTTGCTTTAGGGGGGAAACGTGCATGTCTGTGTACTGTGACACTGTACGTAGTCGTGTCTAATGTTGTGTATGCTTGTGCACGAATTACAATTTTCGGGTGACTAAAACGTGGTTGCCGTTAAAACACGCGTCTCAAGGACGTGGAGCATACCCCGGGCTGGACTGACGACTTCTCGGCCAGCGTCAGACGCGCATGCGGTGATCTGCGGGCAGCTAGCTCTCGTAAGCTAGCTCTGAAGCTAAACCAGTCGATGGGCTCGCTGGCTAGGTTCCGAAGCCTCATTAGAAATGTAGATTTTTTTTCTGAAGAGCCCAACGCACAACGAACACACGCAGGAATGAAATGATATGGCGCACCGACAGTAGGACACCCCACAGCGTGGTGGCACTGTCTGGAGAAACGAGTTAAGGTCAAGGCTCCTCGGCGCAATCTACATCCCACGTATCTACTGCAGTACCCCTTAGTGCCACCAGTGGTATGGAGAAAACATTATGAACACACACACACACACACA
>JAOPJL010000017.1:4240906-4251652 GCA_027123545.1 Trisopterus esmarkii
CCCGCTCCCACAAGTTCCCCCTGGCCAGTGCCGGTGCGAATGCAAACGTGAAAACAGTTTGGGGGAGATTTAGGGGATGAATAGTCCCGGTACTAATGGTTCCTGCTGTTTAGTTCCTGGAACTATTCGGTGCGAAAGGGGCTAATGCTTATTGATCCCAGACTAGAAATACGCTGAAATCTCCCAGGGATTGATTGGTTGAAGCCCCTCGACATGATGTGGAGGATGATGGTGTCTTTTTTTTTTCTTTTTTTTTTTTTTTCTCCGTTTCGTCCAGACGTGACAGCTGTGTGCATCCTGGAGGCCTTCCAGAACCAGCAGAGCATGCTGCTGGCCGACAAGGTGCTCAAGTCCCTGGGCAAAGAGAAGGCCAAGGACAAGTACAAGGTAGGCAGCCACACCGGCCAACCGACGGGGAGTAGAGAGCGGGACGTTAGCCAATCACGTGTAGAGGAGACGGCCAATCAAAGAAGGGGGGAGTCCTGAGAAAATAATATAAAGACAGCAGCCCGTCACAGAGGGATTTGTTTTTAGAATATATTTTCGGGGTCTTTCCGCAGAACCGCGAGCCACTGATGCCGTCGCCGCAGTTCATCAAGTCGTACTTCAGCTCCTTCACGGATGACATCATCTCCCAGCCGCTGCAGAAGGGCGAGAAGAAGGACGAGGACAAGGACAAGGAGGGCGAGGCCGCAGAGGTCACCGCAAGGTCGGTCAGAGGGCGTGGCTCGGTTGCCGTGGGGACAACGTCTCGATGTGCGTTTCTCTGCTGTTTTGTAACGGTGGTTGGCACAAGTGGCGCGGGTGTACCGTTATCCCGCTGCGTTGCTGTAGGCCGTTGTGCATTTGCAATAATGTTTAGCTCGTCTTGAGTTTTGCGTTGCAATGCTCTTTGCAGTACTCACTTTTGTGTCACTTCAATTCACATTTTTATTTGAGATAGATTTGATTGCACTTCTGTGAATCATAAGATAAGATAGTATGAAATTCATCATTCCAGTATTGTAAATGACCTGACTATTATTCCTTTCCATCATTTATTTATACTGGTTGATTAAGCACAATACTCCTTTATCCAGGGAAAGCTCAATTCAATGCGGTCAGCTAGAGCTAGGTAGGCAGGAATTAATATTAATGGCTGAATAGACATTAGTTGCAGTTACAAATCGTTTACTGTTGATACAGATGAAAGCCATAAGGTGGCATTCATTTTATACACATACCTATACTGTGTGTGTGTCTCCAATATATATTGTATAGTATTAGAGTATAAATTGATGTATTGCGGCAGGGTGTTCCATTAGTAAACTTCAACACAACTGTCTCTCTATTAATGCTCAACAACATTAGAAAATACTGGCATCTGACATTTAGCCAAGCAGTATCCCAGTTGGCTTCGTTCACTAAGGATTCCCGTAACCCAAATGGGGTAGGATAGTGTAGCCGACAAGTAATCGATCCCCAACGCACACAGTCTGTCTGTAGAGCTTCTTGAGGTTTCAAGTGTATCTCTGGATGACTAGATGGATAATCACGACATGGCTAAAAACTTTTCTTCCTTCACTCCTACTGAAAAAAATAACACCTATCACTGTCCATTCCGTCTTCTTCATCCCTCTCTGCCCTTAGCTCTGGCTACCTGAAGGCCAAGCAGTACATGGAGGAGGAGAACTACGACAAGATCATCAGCGAGTGCACCAAGGAGATCGACTCGGCCGGCCGCTACACCACGGAGGCGCTGATCCTACGGGCCACCTTCTACCTGCTGATCGGGAACGCCACCGCCGCCCAGCCCGACCTGGACCGCGTCATCAACACACAGGACGCCAACGTCAAGGTAGCTCCAACTCTACCTCCTCTTCAGTCAGTCAGTCAGTCGGCGGTCTTGTGCGACGCTAGGGCAGAGTGGAGGATCATGGAAGTTCTAGAGGCGATGGGGATTCCCTCTGTGTTGGTTGTTATAAAGAGAGTGTGTCTAAGGACGACACGAACACGGCTACGGAATTATCATATATTCCTAAGGAACTTAAAAATATATATATTTATGCATCCTGTCGCCTCCAGATATCCAGAGAAACAATTGGGTTGTGAATTGGATACACGCAAAAGCAGGGAACGTCCTTGTCGTCACGTATCTGGTGTATCAGTGTGCTGTGGGATGATTGATGTGGTGTTCTCCCCTCCGTGCGTAGCTGCGGGCCAACGCGCTGATCAAGCGTGGCAGCATGTACATGCAGCAGCAGCAGCCCATGCTGTCAACGCAGGACTTCAACATGGCCGCAGAGATTGACAGTCACAACGCCGACGTCTACCACCACAGGGGACAGGTGCGGGTTCATTGGTGTGTCGGTTGCCTGCTTGGCCCGGTTGGTTTGCCACAGTAGCCTCCTTGTGGAGGAATATGAAATTCCAGACCACAAATAGAATTACAATTGTCAAGAAATGTTATTTTCTGCCTTGGCATTTGAATTATATTAGAAGGGTCTAATGACCTTTGCTCTCATTATTACTTGGTGATTAATTCAGTAACTCTTTTTTTTGATAAGCGATGAGTAAAAATTAAAAGTCCACATAACATACTTCCAATTTGGTTTTAATCAAGTATTGTGTTTTTAGAGTAAAGTACAGTTATCAACTGTTTATAATAAATGGTGGTGGAGATTTTGCTTTGGGTTCCGTGGTTCCTGACGGCCATGTTTGTGTTTCTCCTTTCCGTTAGCTGAAGATCCTCCTGGACCAGGTGGAGGAGGCCGTGGGGGACTTTGACGAGTGCATCCTCCTGCGACCAGACTCTGCTCTGGCCCAGGCCCAGAAGTGCTTCGCTCTCGTAAGTCGAAACCGAAAAATTACAACTTACCTACTATCGGAGTGACTCATGCAGTATTAAATATTACAGGATAGCTTTCCAATGCTCTTTCCCCACATGGTTTTCTATGTTGGCTGTGGTAGTGTAGTGTTTGGCTCTCAGCCGCAGGCTACTGGGTTCGATTCCCAATAGCTGCAGCCTAACACGAGCCATCCTTCAGCAAGATGCCCTCACTACCAACTGCTCCTGAAGGACATGTATCCGACACAGAAAGCTGGGTTGGATCAAATAAGTCCATCAAAGTCCTGACTTTGATGGACTTTGATGGACTTATTTGTCAAAGTCCTGACTTTGATGGACTCCCAAGTTCGCTTGACTAAATGGAAACGGATCAGTTTGCGTTGACGCAGCAGCAGCAGCAGCAGCAGCAGCAGCAGCAGCAGCAGCAGCTTTTCTCTGATTGGCCGGTGTGTGTGTGTGTTGGGGTTCTCCAGTACCGGCAGCAGTACACGGGGAACAACCCCTACCAGATGCAGACCGCCATGGAATGCTTCGAGGATGTCATCCGGCGTTTCCCCAAGTGTGCCGAGGGATACGCTCTCTATGCTCAGGTAACGCCGCGACCGCCGTGCCCCACCCAGCGTAACGCACGAGAACCTGGAGGGTCTCTGATATGTCTGTCTGTCTGTCTGTGAGTCTGTCACGAGGATATTACTTTTTAATAAATAAATAAAATAAAAAAAATGTATGACTAATATTAGGGCTGTTCGATTATGGGGGAAAAAATCTTAATCACGATTATTTTGGTCAATATTGAAATCTCGATTATTTTTTTAAAACTATTATTTTTGAGTTTGACAACATGATGCATTTATTCATAATTTCTCTCCAAAATATACACTTCGTCAGTGAGAACTTTGAAATTTCCACTTCGAAAAAATTCACAAAATGGTCAAATAGAAAATATTGTCCAGATATGTATCCAGCAAGAAAAAAATTGTTTCAACTCGATTATATTAGTTTGGTAATCGTTTCACGCTAAAATCAAAATCACAATGAAAATGTGATTAATTGCCCAGCCCTAACAATGTACTCTATATATGATGTTTAAATGAAATGGTGTCCTTCGTGTCCGCTGCAGGCCCTCACTGACCAGCAGCAGTTTGGTAAAGCAGATGAGATGTACGATAAGTGCATTGACCTGGAGCCGGACAACGCCACCACATACGTTCACAAGGGGTGAGCAGGTCCCTTTCAGTTACTGCACCACAAAACAACACGTACACGAATAAATCATTACAAACTCTATCTACAAAACGACTAATCATTTAGTTATTTACTGCTGAAAAATGACAAATGATGCTGTTATTGTTAGAAGAAAATACTTTGTTCATTTGTTATTAATCAAAACGGCTTCAGTTTATTGCCATCAACAGATATGGTTCCATCGTTACGTCTCATTGAACCACTGTTCTGTTCTCGTCACCTCAGGTTGCTGCAGCTCCAATGGAAACAGGACGTGGACCTTGGCCTGGAGCTCATCAGCAAGGCCATCGAGATCGACAACAAGTGTGACTTTGCCTATGAGACCATGGGAACCATAGAAGTCCAAAGGTCAGAACACACCTCACACGCTCTCCTCTACTTCCTGCTTACCCCTCCAATCAAATGCTCTCCGAGATCCTGATTTCATACCATACAGATTTTCATATTAAGATTGGGAGAGAATGTATTTAAATACATAAAATGTATTTAACTTAAGTGTGTACACCATAGGCCTGGGCAATATGGCTCAAAGACATATTACGATATAACTCGATCATATTGATCGATATCGATAACTATTGATAATTTGAATGACCTATAAATACTAGGAATTACCATGCTGAACACTTAATATGACCTAGTATGGAACCGTGTTTGTGTAACCAACCCAGCTGCTAGATTCGGTGGTCCAGTCTTTTATCGATATATATTGAACATGTTTTATATTGATATTGTTCAAAAGTCTTATCATGATACAATAATTTATTGTTTTATTGCCCAGGCCGTGTACACCATTCATTCTCCAGAGGTTAAATGAACAGAACAAACATTTAGCCAAAAATCGGAGGAGCTTGAAATATAAAAATCTTTCAATGGTATGCTGTTGACTACAATATACATTTTAGAATCAGAGGGTTTGCATAGCACAGTAGAAGGTATCAAAATAAGTAACCAGTAAGTATTAAAAAATATAAGTATTCTTAATACAAGTTTTAAGGTCTTACTCTCTTAATACATGGTAAAAAAGACCACAAACTTTATTCAATTAGTCGAGTGATTTGGAGTGGTCTTGAGCCAGCCTGGAGCTGACACAAAGCCTACTTGGCCCTGACTTGCCCTCTATCTGAAGCGACTTAGGCTGATAGATTTGAGCCATGCCAAACTAACATGCATGTGTGGTCTTCCTCCTCCTCCTCAGGGGTAACCTGGACAAGGCAATAGACATGTTCAACAAGGCCATCAACCTGGCCAAGTCTGAGATGGAGATGGCCCACCTGTACTCCCTGTGTGACGCTGCCTACGCCCAGACCGAGGTCGCCAGGAAGTACGGCCTCAAGCCGCCCACACTGTAACCGTGGTTACACACGCCCACCGGTAATCACAATCCTCCCGCAGCTGAGCCTGGTTTTGTTTATGAATTCAAATGCGAACGTTGACGTTTTTAATGTGTTGACGAGGGATACAGTTCTGGGTTAGGAACCGCTTGTGTTTACATCCAATCGGAGAGAGCTTTGGTGGCCGGTTGGTTCCTGGTGACCCCTGACCCTGGCTCCCCTGCCTGAGACCTGGTTTAGAGATTGTTTCACCCAAACCAGCCTGCAGCTGGGAGTTAAATTAGACTTGCAACCCCCCCTGATGTCCCTCTCTAAATCCGGGAATGATTTATGTCATTCAGGGGACCTCTATTCTGTCATTCAGATTGTCTTTGTCCTGACATTCAGATTACCTCCATTTCATTTAGATTATTTGTCCCGACGTTCAGATTATATCTGTCCTGCCATTCTTATTGTCTCCATTGCTGTCATTCACATTCTCTTTCTCAACATTCATATAGTCTCTATCTTCTCGTACAGATGATCTCTATCCTGTCATACAGAGTATATCCATCACAAGGGCCTGTCAAGTGCTTACGATCTGCTTTCAATCCAAAAGTAGCAACAAAAAAAAAAACTAAATTGGAATCATGCTCCGTTAATTTGACGAGGAGTAATCCTAAAATACTAAGAAAGCATTGTCTGATTATGTTGGCTCGACGAATTGTTTAATTTATCTAACCTTTGCTCTCTAACAGTGTGTATGTTGTCCGGCTTCTTCCAACGTTCAAACATGACGAAGCAGAGAATGCGGGGTTAAAGACCTATAGTCCAACGTGTGATGGGATTTTTTTTTGTTTTGTTATAGTAAATACTGGAATGAATCACTTGTGGGTAGTGCGCACGGTTTAGCCATGAGCTTAAACATGTTGAGGGGGTCCTTTTAAGTGTTAAGTGTTTTTTGTATTTTTACTTTACGTTTTTGTTGGGATTGCCTAGATTTGTTTTCTATGCCTTGTACAGCATGTGATGTTGATGCAATGCTTGCCCTGATGATTTGAAACCTAACATATGGATTCTGGACTAGTTGTCATGGCAAACTGGGTTCAGTTGGGCTCATCTGTGTTCAATACCCGTAGTCAAACTGGGACAGCTTTTTTTTTTTTTCCCCCAATCCCACCGGATTCCCCAGCCAATTAAATATTTAATAGTTATTTAATTTTTTCAGATTATTATGCAGACAGACTGGTATTTTAAGAAGGCAAAGATGATACACACACATACATACACACACACACTCACAAAGGATCAATTCTAGTCACAATACATTTGTACATCCTATGGTTTATGGCTGGTAGGCTTAACTCCGACCTGTTACTAACGACAAAGTCATACGGAAGAAATTGCTTGGTTATTTACGGTTATTTACAAAGTGTTGGACATTCTGTTCCGATTTTTTTTTTTCAGTAACTGATCAGTGCTTTGGTTTGCAATTATACCCAACATCAATCTGGCTAGCACTTATGGAAGATGATATTTGAAAGTTCTCATGTTACCAACAAATTAAACCTACATTCCATTCTGAACACACTTTTGGCCACTGTCAGTGAAAGAATCTGAATATTACAGGAACCAGAGTAATCTTGGAATATGTTGTGAGCCTTTGACAATGTTGTTCATCTGCAGATTTCAGTAATTTTGACTTTGTTCGGAGAAGACTTACACTATTCTTTGAGATGTACCACGACCAAAGTAAAAGAACATATGAATCCTAATAAAGTTATAATTGCTGGAAAACAATTTGTCATTTATTCTGTAGTTCTCTAGAATTGTATCATTTGGTGTGTATTATAAAAAAAAAATATATATATATATATATATAGTTTTTCTTCTTGATTTTAAAACAGGCTTTCACTATATTAAACACTTTATGTCATTGAACAACCAACCATATCCTATATGTGAATAAAGAATGTAACGGCCCACTTAATCTTTGAACCAATTCATTTTCAACTTGGATAACAAATGTCTGGCAAGGTTAACAAAGGTTGACAAAACCTGTACAACTGAAAGATAGTGACATGTACAGAAATAAGAATGGTCATACAACCACTCATTTTCTTCCCATAATTAACCAATTAGCCCCATCACCCGCCGTATCACGTGACACACGTTACGTCTCATCCGGGTCTGCTTGTCACGTGTGCTGTGACGTGGCGCGTCAACACAACAAAACGATGGCGGACGCCGTGGACGAAGTTCTGCTCGCTACTTGGTGAGTCGGTGCTGAGACACAATGATAACAGAAATAACTTCAAATGATGTGTGTGGTCAGGTCGCACTCATGTTGTGTCCCCCCTCAACGATTGTGTGCGTGTTGACGTGGTGTCGATGCTGTGCGTGTATGTGTGTGTGTGAGTGTGAGTGTGTGGATACGAGTTGACGTGTCGAACATCACAACGCTAGCTAGCCACATAAGCTCATAATGGCTAATTATCTTGGATAATTTTGCTTCATTGTTTTTGCAATAACACCTCATAATAATGGATGTAGTCTAGCCCCCGTCTCCCACGTGGGTCCATTGTGGGTTTGATCGGCCTGGGATAAAGGTTGTTCTTATGTACATTCAATACTGCATATACTGGCTGTGGAACTTATTGTATTCTCCTAGTAAAAAGTGTGTTTCCTGATGTGACTCGTCCCATCTATGTTTAAACTTATCCTCATAGTAAAACCGTGTGTTACCTGATGGAACTCGTCCCATCCATGTTTAAACTTATCCTCCTCGTAAAACAGTGTTACATGATGGGTTTGTACCCGGTGTGCTTTTGCCATCTGCTGCCTCTGTTTATATTTTGCAGTGTGTAATTTTATTTTATGGGCTATAACGAATAGTTGATTTTATAATTACATGTCATTAATAAATATATTCATTATTTATCAGGAGTCCATATACTACTGCCAGTTAGGCCACCAGTTGTACATGGAGTCTCCATCTTCTAGATTAAGTCTTGTGGGCTTGGATTTCAGAATGAGGATACTATACCTCTATCTACTTCAGACTTTACATGTTGGATACTCTATCCAGACGAGTAACATTTCTGGAGAATTTCGTTTTCGTAGGATTTGTATTTTGTGTATATTTATGTATATGTTTTCATTTACATACTGTATGTAATGGAATCAAAAGTTAGCGTAAGTTGAGTGACACATTTTGTGTGATTTTTGATTAGTTTCCATGCGCTTTGTAGGGTTCTATAACTATATGAATCATGGGTCTGCCCCAGCTTCGCGTTGTTCTAAAACTGTTATTAACACTCGTTGCTGGAGCTTTGTGTTGTTCTAAAACTGTGTGTAACAATGGTCTGGTAGCCACAGCATTGTGATATTCTTAAACCGTGAGTAACAATGGTCTGGGTTGATCCAGCTTTGTGATGTTCTAAAACTGTGAGTATCAATGGTCTGGTAGCGACAGCTTTGTGATGTTCTAAAACCGTGAGTAACAATGGTCTGGTAGCCACAGCATTGTGATGTTCTAAAACTGTGAGTAACAATGGTCTGTTGATCCAGCTTTGTGATGTTCTTAAACCGTGAGTAACAATGGTCTGGTAGCCACAGCTTTGTGATGTTCTTAAACCGTGAGTAACAATGGTCTGGTAGCCACAGCATTGTGATGTTCTTAAACCGTGAGTAACAATGGTCTGGGTTGATCCAGCATTGTGATATTCTAAAACCGTGAGTAACAATGGTCTGGGTTGATCCAGGATTGTGATATTCTAAAACCGTGAGTAACACTCGACTGTGCTCGGGCTTCATGATGTCCTGCGTTTCGGACCCCAAGTGGGATAACCAAGACGGGGGGGGGTTGGCTTTGTGTGCTGCCTAGGGACCAGGATCTGGCCGAGGCCCTGGACTCTGGATCCGACCTGGAGACGGAGAAGGCCCTGATCCAGGAGGAGGTGATCCCTCCCCAACAGCGAGCAAAGATGTGGAAGGTGAGAGGTCGCTCGGCAGCCCCGTGGAGGTCAAAGGCCAGCACAGGGTGTCTGTGACGTGACGTGACGCGGTGGAGGAGGAGGGAGATGGCTCGCTTGAGTGGCGTTAACGACTTGAGGGTGTTGTACAGCGTGAAGAGCATGTCTTGCTTAACCAAAGTAGAGCTTAAGAAACGTGAGGCGTCGGATGAAGTGTCCTGATTGGAAACTATTTACTGAGAAATGGGCAGTAGGGTGAAGTCGCTCGAAGGTGGTTTTAAAAAATAAATAAATTGATGCATCATTTCTTTGATTTTGGAAGTGAAGTAATGATTTATTTTGACCTGAATAATTAAATATGTTTTTATGGTTATCTCAGTTTTTAAACCGGCAAAACGGTTTGAATGTTACGACACATGACGGTGCGCATATGACTAACTGGGTTTTGTGGAAGTGAAACTGTTTGACATGAAGAATTGCAGACTGACTGGAAAGACAGGCAGCGTTTGTTCAGGACAAACACTGATGTTGAAGGAATGTGTCTTTACATTGTCCTTGCATTCAGACTAACCCACTGTTTTATTTAGGTTGGTCGTCTGTCTACTAACTGTAAAAAATGCATGGAATTTACTGGGTGACTAAATTAAAGCACACACCGCCTTTATTGCTCTTTAGCTGCAGTTGGTGAACGTTTTCGTGGTCCAGTAACTGATTTCTGATTAGTTTCTATGTCGGGGATAATGACCGGATCGCCGTACATTATCACGCTTATTACACAGTCCCTTACCAGAGAAGGTCTGTTTTAATTTTAAAGTTGAAAATGGTGTCCATAGCAACAGTTTTTTATTCATAGCAGCGATCTGCTAGAAATATGAGATGGCTAAGTGCCCTAATTGATCAATCAGAATCACATATTCAACAAAGCCTTTTGATAAACAATAATAAAGCCCAGTGGAAAAGGATACATTTTTTTATCTCTCACTACCATAGCCCTATTGTGTATCTCTCCGACCATTGTACTGTGACCCCAGTCTCACCTCTGTCTGTCTGTCTGTTTTTCTTGCCAGATCGCTCTGAACGTGGCTGGGAAGGGTGACAGCCTCTCTCCCTGGGACGGTGTCCTGGACCTCCCAGAGCAGACACTGATTCACAACCGCAGCCAGCAGCTTATCGGTGAGTCCGGCCCGTCGCCTCCAATCAAGCCAACTTTATTAGCATAGCCCTTTTTTAGTACAATGACAATGGGTGACAACGATTAGCGCCGAAGACAACTCCCTTGCTCCAAAGGCCTTAATGGTTAAAGGGCAAAGGAAGACATCCTAACGCGGGAAGCAGGAGTGTGTGTGTGTGTGTGTGTGTGTGTGTGTGTGTGTGTGTGTGTGTGTGT
>JAOPJL010000017.1:4416674-4430531 GCA_027123545.1 Trisopterus esmarkii
TGTGTGTGTGTGTGTGTGTGTGTGTGTGTGTGTGTGTGTGTGTGTGTGTGTGTGTGTGTGTGTGTGTGTGTCGTGGTCCACAGCTGGAGCGGGCGGAGGTCCGGCTGGAAGGCATCGACACCATGCTGAGGCTGGCCTCCAAGAGCTTCCTGCTGCCCTCGGTGCAGTACGCCATGCTTTGTGGCTGGCAGCGGGTCATCCCAGAGGGCACCAACATCGGGTACGTGGTCGTCACGGTTACCGAGGATGCCATAGAATCGGGGTGGGTGGGGGGCGGGGTCGTGTAGTGAATCCATCTTGGAAGTGTGATTACCCGTAGGGTTGTTCGACATGTCCCTGATTTGTTGGACGTTGTCCCGTGACGCCTGCCCCGTCTCTGATGCCACAGAGAGCCGCTGTGCGACTGCCTGAAGGACGTGGACCTGATCCCGCCCTTCAACCGCATGCTGCTGGAGGTGACCTTCGGGAAGCTGTACTCCTGGGCCATCCACAACGTCCGCAACATCCTGCTGGAGGCCGGGGCCCGCTTCAAGGAGCTGGGTCAGTGGCTACTCCCCCCTAGAGGATGTGATGGGAGTCCAGTGGCTACTCCCTCCTAGAGGATGTGATGGGAGTCCAGTGGCTACTCCCTCCTAGAGGATGTGATGGGAGTCCTGTAGAGAGCTGTTCTAGGAGACAGTCAATCTCCCTCCCCCTCTTTGACTTGGTTTTCTCTCCCTCTATTTGACTCTATCCACTTTCTTTGTCCCTTTCTTTCTTTCTTTCTTTCTTTCTTTCTTTCTTTCTTCATCCCTTTCTCCCCCCCCTCCCCTCTCCAGGGGTCCAGCCGGTTCCCCTCCAGACCATCACCAATGAGAACCCGGCAGGGCCCAGCCTGGGCACGGTCCCCCAGGCCCGGTTCCTCCTGGCCATGGTCCACATGCTGACCCTGAAGCACGGGGCCAACAGCCTCAGTCTGCTGCTCAACTCTGGCACCCTGGCCCTCACCCAGAGCATCCTCAGACTCATCGGTAAGAGCTCCTGCGGTCCGCTCACAACACTGACCATAACATGCAGCGGCTAGGGCATTCCAGTCAAAAGGTACTGGAACAAGATATCAGATCATGATATCCGCATAATCAATTGAAGTTTCTATGGATAATGACACTAAATGAATGCTAAATGGGATGGTCGTGTAGTGGTCGCGGTGGCTCGATCCGCAATTTCCGGATTGAACATCAAGGCAATCTGGGCTGTTTTAATGAAATTACATTTAATTTCTATGGTTAAATGTGGCTGGGTGTTTACTTTGCATTGTAATACATAAAAAAACAAACATAAATGGTTGTTAAATGGCAATAAGTACATTGGCTAAAGGAATAGAGTGATTATGCAAAGGACCGGATGCAGCAGGGTTTCTGAAGGGCCTGGTGGTTGCGTGCCCAGGTCCCAGTACCGACAGCAACGAGGAGGACCTGAGCCTGTGTGCCCACGGGGGCTCGGCCACCGTGCTGGAGGAGTGCCGGAAGGAGGCCACGCCCGCTCCCCTGCCCGCCGCCGGGCCCGAGCTGGCCGCCCTCATGAAGATCGGCACCCGGGTCATGAGAGGCCTGGACTGGAAGTGGGGAGACCAGGTACACCGCCCTGACCTTTACCACCCCCCCCCCCCCCCTGACGTTAACCTTAATCCTCATCCTGACCAGAACCTAGGCCTAGCCCCGATCCTAACACTACTAGCCCTGGGCTAATATAACATAGGGACAATATTGTGATGATTTGACCAACTTTTCCCTGCACATATGAAAAAAAAAACAGGGACTTACTCATCAACTTGAGTATCTTTGAGCATAAAATATATCGTTTAGTATCGTCTTCTGTAAAGCAAGTCTCATGAAGGAAAATGTTATTTTTCCTTTAAAGACCGCAGAAATTCAACCAACTAACATATCATTGCTAAAATGATGATAATATCAATTCTATATCAAATCTATTCTAATACATATATCTAATACTGCTTCTAGTATAGCAGTGTGTATCTATGAGCTCTGGTGCTCAGCCTGTGTTCACGGTAGGCTAGGTAGCGGTGCGTCTGTATTGAGGCTGGCCCCCCCCCTGTTGGTTCTGACCCTGTGCCCCTCTCCCCCTCTGCCCCTCTGCCCCTGTGCCCACCAGGACGGTCCGGCCCCGGGCCTGGGCCGTGTCATCGGGGAGCTGGGGGAGGACGGCTGGATCCGGGTGCAGTGGGACACCAGCAGCACCAACTCCTACCGCATGGGCAAGGAGGGCAAGTACGACCTGAAGCTGGCCGAGCCGGCGCCCGCCTCCCAGCCCGCCACCGAGGACTCGGACACAGAGGACGACACAGGTAACCGGCTCACCCGGACGCACAACAACACTCTTCTGGTCCGTAGTTCTCCATCTCGCTGTGACCACAACATCTGCAGAGTCACCGCATCGCTCTGATAACATTTTGTGGATATATATATATTTTTTTGGAGATGATTCCCCAATGATTTTTTGATACTGATGTCTAGTCGTCGGGCAGATGCTTATCCAAAACAACTTGACAGGCAGGGTTTAAGCGTCTCGTGTCAGGGATGCCTACGGGTAGACTGCGTTCATGGGGTGTCGCCTGGGAGTCTAACACCCTTCCCTCATTCTAGGGACATAAAGTATCCATCCCGAAATACACAATGAAGAAAGAATCACAACGAGTATTCTCACACCGGGTTTAACAAATCTCCTTTGTGAGGCTGGTTTCTGCCAACCCATCTCTGCATAAACTGCTCATCTATCACAGTAAACTGATGAATAAATACAGGGATGCATTTACATTTTACATTTTGGGCATTTAGCAGACTCTTTTATCCAAAGCGACGTACAATAAGTGCATTTGTCACAAGAAGTGAAACAATTTATCTCTGTCGGTACAGTAAAGATGTTCACAGAACCAAGTGCAGGACTTTTACTTTGTAAACACTGTCACTGTCCACCACCTTTCATCCTCCTGTGTGTGTGTGTGTGTGTGTGTGTGTACACACACATCCAGAGGGGGAGCCTCTGGAGCGGAGCAGCCACCCCACGGCCATGATGCTGACCAGCACGGTGAACCTGCTGAAGACCCTGGCCCTGTCCGCCGGCCTCCACGCCGAGGTGCTGCAGACCGACGCCATCCGCACCCTCTGCGGCCTGCTGCGCATGCTGGTGGCCAGCGGGGCCAATGACAAGTCAGGTGAGCTGGTCACGTGACTTGCATGGCGGCGTGGCTAACGGGAATGAAATGACGTGGAGGATGATGCAGATGATGATGCAATGTGTTGTAATTTATAAAAAAAAAAGAACATGGATTTCTGTCCGTCTCTCTTCGGCAACACATGATATATGCAGCTCATCTGCTTTGGCCCAAGCATTTGAAAGCTAGTAAAATTTTGATAATGTACATCTATATATTTTTTTTAAATATGTTTGCATTTATTTATCTTATATAATCTGAAAGAATCAAAAATCAAATCAAATGTTGCATCAAATTGACATTCACAATAAATCGAAATCTCTATTGGTTCTCTCTTTTGTCTGTCTGGGCTCTCTGCATGACCTCCCCGTCCTTCCTGTCTGCCTGGCCCGTCTCTCCCTCTCCTGTCTCCTCCTGCAGGCGTCCACGCCCACCGCCTGGTGTCCCTGGAGCAGCACCGCAGCTGGGGCACGCTGGGCTTCATCCGCAGCATCGCCCTGCTGCCCCAGATGTGCAGCACCCTCAGCACCTCGGCCTGGATCGGCCTGCTGATCCGCATCGTGGAGGGACACCAGTCCTTCAACGCCATCACGCTGCAGAGACAGGTAGGGGCTGCCGTCGCCGATGCGTCACGAACAGTTGCACTGTCTTCTCTTTTTGCACTATGCTAGTTTATTGTTTGTTTTTTGCACCACCACACCAGAAAGAATTCCTTGTATGTGTAAACATTCTTGGCAATAAACAAGATTCTGATTCTGAACCGCTGTCAGAGGTGCGCACGTCTCTGCTTTGAGCTGTGTGTCTCTGGTTGGAGCTCTTAAATATCTCACTTTTACCCAACTCTGGTCGTAAAACATTTTGTGAGAGTTTGGTCGTAGGTGAATTGATTATTGTGCTGTAGGTCACGCCTTACAAACTTCTGTCAAAAACTCACTCACTCTATACTAGAAAGACATCGATACTCTGTATTAAAACCAGTTTTATAGCTCTTTATGTGCTAGCATCAAAGATCTGGCAACACCGGATCATATAATGTGTCTACTTGCAAACAAGTAATTTCACTACACTACAGTGGACTTTTTGTGTAACTTACCCTAATATTCATGCAGTGATCCTTCAGGAGAAAGTGCGTATTCTTCAGTTTGAGCAGATGTGGGTGGCCCAGGTTCATTACTCACCCTGGGGCCTCTTGGGGCCGGAGTGTCTGCCCAGCCGGCACCCCAGCCCCACTACCCGTCCTATTTTAGCAGCACTGACGTCTGGGTTAAACAAAAATTATGCAGAGAGAAAGTGCTGATGGGTCATTACTGCGGCTCGGCCGCTTATTAAAAAGAGTCTCAAACGGCTGACGTGGTTTGGGTTGGTTTCTTGTATTTTTTTTTTTCTCTCTCCAGATCTTGGCGCTGCGTCTGCTGCAGGCGGTGCTTCCCTCCTGGGACCGTCTGGAGCGCTCCCAGGACATGAAGTTCCTGGTGGAGAAGCTGTTTGACTTCCTGGGCAGCTTGCTCAGCACCTGCTCCTCTGATCTGCCCCTGCTGCGAGGTACCTCACCCTGGAAGGCCCGATTCCAAGCTTTGGGTCCAATGGCCTCATTATAATAATGAATCGTAATCAGTTTGGGAATTGGGTGTTTCGAAATTGTGTATGTATGCGTGAGAAGCTTTTGTCGTTTTTATTAAAGGCCTTTCATTAAAGGCAGGTGTGAGTGTGATTAGCCGTTACAAGCCCTTTTGGAAATCTGCCCCTTAAGACATCACAGGTGCGCGTTGTTCACCTAGATGTGTGACGAATAGATGAGCAACGTTTGCTACAGTCTACTGGGTAGGCTGATGGACTGATCTATCCAGCACACATCTAGGTGGACATGCAGATTTTCCAAACGGCTTGTAGCGGCTAATCACACCACACCTGGTGGCATGTTATGGCACCTTTAAAATACCCCTGTTCAACCTTCAGGTATGATTTTAATGAAAGTTTATTATCACTGCTTGTGGTGAAATAGTACTCCTATCTGTTGTCCATAAGGTGGTCTTTACAAAAAAGGGGTTTCATTATATTCATAGCAACATATAGTCATGATTTGGTATTTGGCCAGTGATTTGGTCAACAACATTCTACAGTAAAAGGTGATTTATTTAACCATTAGAAATCTTGCGTTCCCATTGGGCCTCACGCCATTGACTCTCCGTTCCCTCGCGCAGACGGTTCGATGCGCAGAAAGAAGTCGCGCCCCCAGGCCTCCCTGACAGCCACTCACAGCAGCACGCTGGCGGAGGAGATCGTGGCCGTCCTGCGCACGCTGCACTCTCTGGGCCAATGGAGCGGCCTGATTAACGAATACATTAACGCCCAGCTCAGCACCATCGGAGACGTCATGGCAGGGCGCCACTCTGAAGCGGTGAGAAGCGACATCATCATCATCATAGAATTGTGTCATGTGGTTCTGAGTGATGGATATGCTCAGTTAAGGCCATTTTATTTCCACAATTAGTAATTAATCTGACATTTATCGCTTGAATCCAAAGCAACATAAAGTCATCAAGGAGTGTGGCATGCTAGAGTAAGATGCCTAGCCACCTGCATGCTTCTAGTGGACAATCGACATTGGGTATCGAACGCAGCAACTTTTGGCTGGACGTCGAACACTCTGGACACTACACTGTCCTGCCCCCCAAAATGGGTTCACACGGTCTTTGTGTCTTCATAGATGACACGACATTAAAAGTCTTTGCATTTAATGAGAAATGTTTCCGTAAAAAGAGTCCAGTCCATGACCGTCTGCCCTGTCCTCTCGTGCGGTCCAGTCCTTCCTGGAGGAGTACTTCCCCGACTCGGAGGGTCCGCGGGTGGGCAGTCTGATGGCCGTGCTGGCGGTGATCGGCGGCATCGACGGGCGCCTGCGGCTGGGCGGCCAGGTGGTCCACGAGGAGTACGGCGAGGGCACGGTCACCCGCATCACGCCCAAGGGACGCATCACCGTGCAGTTCCACGACATGCGCACGTGCCGGGTGTGCCTGCTGAGCCAGCTCCGACCGGTGCGTCCCGAACGCGCCCTCCCGCCTCACCCACATGCTGCTACTGGACCACCTCCTCCATAGATAAAATAATATACAAATATATTGTTTTATTGGTTCAATATGCGAGGCTAAAGCTTAAAATACCAGGCATACAAATTGAGCTAAAACATGAATAAAACAGGGGGATAAAAACAACAAGAACCAAGAACAAGAACCAATCATTTATGTTTAAATAAACTCCTAACCCTAACTGGTCTCTCTCTCTCTGGCCCCCAGCTGCCGGTGATATCCTTCAGCGTGCACAACCTGCCCTTCACGGAGCCCATGCTGGCCGTGTGGGCCCAGCTGGTCAGCCTGGCTGGCAGCCGCATGGAGAAGCACCGGCTCAAGAAGTCCCTTAGTCGTGGACTCACAGGTACACCCCAGAATAGTCACATCAGACTGATGGTATAGCGGGTCACAGGTACATCCCATAATAGTCACATCAGACTGATGTTAAAGCTGGTCACAGGTACATCCCATAATAGTCACATCAGACTGATGCTATAGCGGGTCACGGGTACATCCCATAATAACCAGATTAGACTGTTGTGCGGACCAGGTGGACCTCCACCTGCTGGTCCAGTTATTGGTCTAGATATAACCTGGTGTGTCTCTCCCCAGCGGACCAGGTGGACCTCCACCGGCTGGTCCAGTTAGTGGTCTAGATATAACCTGGTGTGTCTCTCCCCAGCGGACCAGGTGGACCTCCACCTGCTGGTCCAGTTAGTGGTCTAGATATAACCTGGTGTGTCTCTCCCCAGCGGACCAGGTGGACCTCCACCTGCTGCGCTGCCAGCAGCTCAGGCTGTACATCCTGAAGGCCTCGCGGGCGCTGCTCTGCCACCAGGACAAGCTCCGCCTCATCCTGGCACAGCCCGCCGTGCTGGACCCCGGCCCCGCCCCCAACGGTACCCCCGCTGCACCCGCCACATCCCAGAAACCCTATTGACACACACACACACACACACACACACACACACACACACACACACACACACACACTGATGATGGAGATGTGATACATCAACATGTGAATACTCCATGGTGAGTTTATTCACAGTCAGTTTACTCATCAGTGTAAAGTATTGACAGGTATGACTCAGACTTGACAGGTTGACCTCAGTTCACCGTGGTCGGTGTGAGACGGAGCGGGTCTCAGGTGGGTCCCGGGTGGAGCTCGTTAAGGCCGCTCACCTGTGCCCTCCGCGGTGACCCACCTGTACCGCCGCGGCCCTAACGAGGGCCGGCTCTGGAAGGCAACACCTGTTCTCACCTTCATCGCACGCACGCACGCACACGCGCGCGCGCGCGCGCACACACACACACACACACACACACACACACACACACACACACACACACACACATCGAAGGAGAGCGAGAAATGTTAATTTAACTAACAAAGCATTATCATCATAACCAGCAAATAACAGTAAAAGGGGTAGGCTATGTTGGACACACACGGGGCACGGTTGTTGTGTTATTGACCTGTCCGTCAGTCTGGGCCCTACCTGTCAGCTAACGCGGCGGCTGTTGGATAATGAGGTCGATGGAAATACAACGCGCTTAATGTCAAACCACCGCGAAAAGCGAAGTTAGATGGATAAGCAGGATGCAAGATTCACAGTAAACCCAGAGGCATAACTGTAGCGCCTTCTCCACCATTGTGGCGTGCGTCCGTCAGATGACAACGGTGCGCTGCTTTTGATCAGTTAACCTCATAGTCCACAGTTTATCTTTTAAAGGTAATTATGTAAAATGTCCTCTTTAAACGACTAATCCAATGTTATATATACTATTGAGTTGTGTTATTAATCATCCTAAATGTTCCAACAATGTTTCAACCCGGAGAAATACGTAGTTTATTCACGGTAACGGTCCGCTTCAATTGTTCGCATGTCAATGGTGTCATATGGCCTTTAGGCAGAGACTTAAGGAGACACTGCACTCGAAAAATCGCCCATTGAAATGCATGGGGTAACTTCGTAACGCAAAGATGGCGGGTTCTGCACATGTCCCGCCTTTTCCGGTGCCGTAGCTCCAATCATTTTGCCGATCCTTGGCGGTCACGCTTTTTTGCGCATGCGCATTGCGCATTGCGCATGCGCAGTCCAAGATTACCTGTAAGAAAAAGGCTTTTTACGCGTTAATTTGATACAAAACCACCAAACCCTTTCAGCGATTGTAGTCTGATTTTCATCGTGATTTCAAACATGTGCTTTTTATGTCCCTTACACCTCGGATCATGGAGATCCAGCTCTCTCCCCATTCATTTAGATTGGCCCTAGTCTTCTTACGGTCAAAATAGCTGCCCGACCCCATGGCCAATATGGCTGCCGAGTGAAGTGACTTGCCTTAAAAGGACTTTGATTTAAGTTGTTGAGTAATGTTAGGGTGTATTGTATTTTGTTGCATTATGTCATGATTATGTAACTATCGGAAGCTAACTGATTTCTAACTGTTGCCGCTGTCTCGCTCAGGCAAGACATGAAGCAAGTGAAAGAGGAACTGAATCAGGAGAGACACAAACGGATGATGCTTCAGGTCAGTCACGTCATCTACCAAGTATATAACTACAAGCCCCCTTAAAGGTGTGGAAATATGGAAGCGGTATTCCTTCTCCAACTGCTACAGCCTCACATCACAGGTCCATGTGAGAGGTTTCCTTCGGTATATTACTTGTTCTGCACTATGGAGGAAAGCCTGAAAGTTTTGGCATCTCATTGGTATTAATGACTGCTGCTTGTTGTACTATTAATTTACATATGAGAATAAAGTTGAATTTAATGAATAGATGTTCCTACTCACCCTCAGCCCTCAGAAGCACAACTTACAATGAAATAGCAGAGGTTTATCTGACTGGATGTGTCTCTTCTGTCCCAGGAGGAAGTACACACTCTGCGGATGAAACATTGAGCGTCTCTGTATTATTCTGGGCCTCCCTGCGGTAGGTGAAACCAAACTGCCTGAAATACAAATGGACACAAGAACTTTTCTTCTTCTGTCGGGAAGTACAAAATGATCAGAAAGACGTGTGACGTAACAGCTGTGACAAGAGAGCCAGCTGAGATCAACAAGCTAGCTTCTCTCTGGACCAGCCTTGTATTAAAAGGTAAAATACTATTGAACCTCACATTGTACTTGTGGAGCTGTATATCTGATTTCTGGAAGCTTAATGTGTACATTATTGGATGTGTATTTTTTTGTTCATTATTTTGTAATTCTCAACCATTTGGTGACTATGGTATTGAGCTTAAAGTTTTACAAATCAAAATGTAGGTTTACAAAATGAGGATATATTATTTGTGTATATTGAAACAAACCTTGAATGCATTTAATGAAGGTTGCTGGTTTATACTCCTGAGGTAAAATAAAAATGATTACAATTGTTATCAAAAAGATTTGAGTTAGATTGATATAATATAAAGATTATATAATTCAAAGTTTTTATAATGGAATTTTGATCTACAAGCTTTGTTTTTCAACTGCAGTAACGCAATAAACCTGTAGAGAGCAGTGGTGGTCTTTGTCTGGTTTTTATACTGACGTAGAGTTTCTATATTCGTCAAAGGCAGAACCATTTATGTTATAGTTAATCATTTTTAAGGAGGATAAATCTAATAAACATAAAAAAAACGGAGCAGGGATGACAGTTTCTGTATAGTTGGGTTTTGTATTAGCCCTATTATCTCCACCAGAGGTTTCCCATAAGCAATAAACCTAGCAAAAATATTTGCACCATTTCTATTCATCTGTGTCCTATTCAGAATGTATTCAATCTACTGTTGAATGAATAGGAATGGTCATGAGTTCTCTCATGACAAAGCCTGTAGTGCTAGCTACAAGATGGCTCATATTCCTTTGCATCAGGCCTGTTAAATGTCATCATCACAGGGTACAACCGTCTTTTGCAGAATTCTATGACAATTATTGTGGTCAACTACAACTTGAAACAGGACGGTGTCACGTCTTAGAAAAGGGTATATTGTAAAAAAATATATATGTTCTGCCGATTGGAAATAAGATTATAGGACAGAGAGTATTCCAACTTTTTAGACATTTCCATATTCCTACCATATTCCTGGTCTATTTTAGATCTCGTTTCAGATCCTGACTGTCTCTGCCGTGAAGTCTGAAACAGGACTAGCCTACATGCTTTAGAACACATCTGGAGAGCATCTGGACTTAGTCAGAGAGAGGAGGCCTCTGAAATGTCTATGGGAACTTTCACTATTTTTAAAATAGTGTGGTGGACAAGTGTTGTCGAGATATTCCCACAGGATGCAATAAATAGAGCTGATATCATGTTTGCCTTGTCAGCAAAGTTTGAGTTTATTTTATCTTCGTTGATTGGACAATCAATCACAAAGAACAGTATTCATATGACTAAATTCTACACGCTTGACTATTAAAAATAATATTAATTCCCCCACCACAGGGATTGTTCATGCGTCTGTAAAATAGTATAAAATAGCACATTGCTGTTGGTAGGGATATGGTCAATGGTTTAGGCTGTGGAGCTGGCTGTCATGGCTCTGTGCTGTAGGAGTGCTTTGTTTAGCAAACACAGGCGATTACAGTGAAGCTTGGTGAATGCCTCTGTAGTTATTTATGATGCAGGGTTTTCTTGGATCAGCCAGGGAACCATAAATTATAGTTTACCCTCATCTTGGATGTTTGTTTGAGGATACATTTCCCACATTCTGAATAGAGACACTGTAGTCCTGTTTCCAGAAGTCTTACGAGTCGGCTCCGCCTCCTTTGGGAAATATTTGTGAAGTTGAGAGTGCTGTTTATTCACGCTTAATCGTTCAAATGGCCACCTGTAGTTACCTACTAGTCAGCAGACCACCTGCAAACCAACCACCATCAACACTGCGTTGGCTAACTTGACAGGAAGGTGGAACTCCTGGACACACAGACACCCCCACATGGTGAAGTCAGAAACCCGAGCTGGTAGCCCAATGCTGATCTGTTTAATCAGCTCATTGTATGTTTGTCTACATTTCTTGAGAGAAACAAAAGGCTCCTCTCACTGATGGACAGATTATGGCGTGCGTTGGTGAATTTTTCATTAAATCAGAATCAAAACATGTGGACACAAGTCATACATTTATTTTCTCTCCTCTACCTTAATTGAAGGACAGTGGCCAAAAGCACTGAGCAACATGTAATCAAATGGAATGCAAAACGTGTATTTCATCAAAAAAGTCTATCTCTGTGCACAAAGTACTGTAACCGATACCTCTCCTCAGGCTGGGACAGGATATGAGTTTCATACCGATCATCAGACATCACGATTTATATCCTCTGTCTTTAGGGATCCTTAAGGCGTGCACACAGTTACTGTTGCAACGCCAACATAAAACCGTTTTCATTTGTTAATGGCTGTTTCTAGAAACCTGTATCTGCTCAACGATTTAAAGCACTTCTGGGAGACATGAGAATAAAAGGTTCTTCCTCAAGCCTCTCTGGTGTCTTCTAATACTGTTCAAATAGCCTGTGGCCCGGCATAAAGAATACTATTCTCTGTTTAATACTTTAATTCTCTCATTTCCTCTCTTGAGTTCATTTGCAGTCCAATTCAAATACAATTTATATTGACACTTTGAAATTCATCATTTTAAATATTTCAACAATAATCTTTAAAAAATATATTTGTGTTCTAAAATACTTCATCCTTATGTCTGCTGTGTGTCATGAGTTATAATTTTTGAATACATACACTTTAAGAACTTAGTGCTTTGTCACATTTAGCTCCAGGCGACATTAATGCATCAGATGATTATTAAAACCATGATATGGTTCACATTGCAACTCTGCCGTTATGGCGGGAATCTGTCTTGGGAAGAAGGCCTAAAGAATGGCCGTCGTACACTTGATGGGCAACATTACACCTTTTGACACGTGTCAGTAAAAGACCACTGCTTTATCAAGTGGATCCCAGAGTGTAGCGATATAGGAGATGGATTTTATGTTGACCCAGCTCACTCCACTTCTTTACAAAGGTTTCAAAATGTCTGCAGATCAGAACCAAGAGCGAGCCCAACATGGAGTCATGTGCATTTTCTCACGTGCACGCTGATTGTGCTCTCCGCAACATGCGCAAAGTTTTAGTGTGTGTCTTGGGGGTCAGGCCAGGGGTCTCTCTAGTCTTCATGGCCCTTTGTCAGACCCATAACACTGATTACAGTGTATTTAGTAGTAGTGCACACGTCCAATAGTCCCTGCTCCTGTCCCCAGAATATCCGGTTGGCCATTCCTCCAGATCTCTCGGATGATTCGCTCCCTCTCCTCCAATCGCTGGGCTCTCTCCAGCTCCTCGGCCGACGTGAAAACATTCGGTGCACCGTCCAATTGGCTGTGGTGGTGGTTGCCGATAGGGACCTCTGTGGTGGGGGTGGTGGTGGTGGTTGGGGGCGGGGTCATCGCCACGACGACCTCGTCTTCATCGTCGTCGTCCTCATCGCTGTCGTCGTCGTCTTCGTGGCTGGTGTCCTTCAGCCGTTTGTTCTCGAGCGTGACGGGCGGGACAGCGATGCGAGGCTTGCAGGAGATCCGGATCACCAGGAGACAGAGCGTCAGCACCAGACCAAAGCACACCCCGATCACAAAGTAAAGACCGAAACTCTCTGGGTTTGCTGCGAAGAGGAGACAGACCAAACATCATCCGGCGTCAGACAATTAGGGGTTTATCATTGTTCACAGTGAGACAAGTGTGTGGGCTTACAAAAGGTTCCTGGCTAACAGGTAGGGTATCGGGGACCGAAACCCAGCACCTTTTGACTATGATGATCATGAACATGATCTGGCATACCACATATTGCATTTCAGGAACACAGACTGACCTTTAATGTGAGCGAAAGCGGCGATGCTGTTGCTCAGCAGGTCCATCTCCTTCCTTTTCACGTCCATGATTGGTCTTCACTGCTGGGGACGGACATACATCAACGTTAGTTTTGGTCAGACAAAGCCATTATGCTCAATGCCCAAACATGCAACCTCATCACAAGTACCCTCATATTGGAGGTTGGAGGAATCCCCGATACCTCGAGAGTGAACACCCTCTGAGTGACCACCACCTGGTTTCATAGACCAACAAACCCCCACCTCCTCCTCCATGTGGTAGAGGAGGAGGAGAAGGTGGTGCATGGAAACTTTGAAGCGAGACCACCAGCCAACAAACGCTCCTCTGTGTCCTCAAAATGTTCCCACCTCCGCTGGGATCATCTGGCACATGCTGCCTGACCTCTCCGATCTCAACTCTGAACTGAACCGGAACTGACCCGCTTTGAAAGGATTTGGCTTTCTGCCGGTGTAGACCAACAGTCTACACAAGAGTTGGAGAAAAAAACCCTGAGCCTGCCTCCTCTGGTCTGTGCCCCTCTCTAGTCCAGTCCTCCGTGGTTTACGTGGGTGTGGGTCTACATCAGCTCATCTGGAGTGACGCTAACGCTACGTCCTGCTAGTTTCCTAACTCTGAAAGAAGCTATTGTTGGTCTTCTCAGACGAGTCTTGGGGGGGGGGGGGGGGGGGGGGGGGGGGGGGGGGGGGGGGGGGGGGGGGGGGGGGGGGGGGGGGGGGGGG
>JAOPJL010000017.1:4531581-4547254 GCA_027123545.1 Trisopterus esmarkii
CCCCAACCCAATCTCTGCAAGGTCTCTGTTCCTCCGGTGGGGTTCGTGCTCTCCCGTTAAAGGCGTGCTAAAGGTAGAGGTATCCCACCCAATACACCACGTTGAAGAGCAGGAAGGAGGTGGGGAAGAAGACCCGAGCGTATGCGTCCAGGTCCAGCAAGTCGAGGTGGATGCGTCCTTTGCGCCAGCCCCCGTCTTTGCACTCCTCGTAGCAGCAGAAGAAGCTCTGGCAGTCCTTGCCGTCCAGACACTCGTAGACGCACGCGTCCTCAAACTCCCGCCAGTACATGGCGTTGTTGAGGGCGATGACCGTGTGCGGCGGCCGTACGTCCAGCCCTGAGTACTGCTGGAACGGAAGCAGGCGGAACAAGAGGTTTAGTCAGGGAGATTTCATTCAATTGCAATGGGTTTAATGGAGTACCAACCCCCCCCCCCCCTCCCCCCATGAGGGGGACAGGTGTGTTGCAGCAACACCTGTTGAAGTGGTAACCGGGTAACCATGTCAGCCCTAAGGAAGACAGACATGCATGCAATAACAAGGGGTTGACCTAGAGGGGGGAGTCATCCACTGGACAAGATGCATGGGGTTTTGGTTCTGTCCTGGTGTAATCTTGTCTTGTGGTACATCAGCTCAGTGCAGGAACAAACAACCTAAAAGAAGCTAGCTCAGTGCATTCATTCACTACCTCAGTGGTGTGCGATTTGTCACATATCACCGATATCAAGTCATCAGCATATTCCCTTGATAATGTTGAGGGTTTCTCCTCATAAGTTGACGCTAGTGCTATATTTAACAATTATTCGCCGAAGGTGAACTGAATAGCTCTGTGAATAGCTCCGTGAATCTCAGAGAGTTTTGCTTCTTATGTGTTGTGCCTTTTAAGATGTTCTTGTGCCTGAAAACGTCTGCCTGTGAACTATCTGCCTGTGAATTGCCCGAGAACATGACATGTATGCACCGATGGAAACACAGAGACGATATTTTCTATTGTCTCACCCATTTAGGTTGAAATTGGTCTTTATGTTAGGAAGGCATGCAATGATGCAAGATGAAGGAAATAATGAAGGAGTAAAGACTTGTCCGTAAAATGATTAGTACAGATACAGTGAATAGTGTTTGGAGATCTATCTGGATGGAAAAAGATGTTGGTAACCAAGGGTTAAGGCGGTGTCAGTCTTCTACAATAAACACTAACCACTATAACCAAGTGTCAACAGCACCTGGGTGTTAGCTGTCCGCCTCAAAGTGTACCATTTTTATATTATATAAAAAAAGGAACGTGAAGATAATTTGAATAAGGAAAAGGCTGAGTACCATTTTGAAAAAAAAAAAAGCATTACAACTTCTGACCGAAAGTACCATCATTAATTTCAAACCTCCAGTAGCCTATATGGCCAATTCAGTTTTTCTCTTAAATTAGCCCAAACTAATCCAACAAAGTTAGTTTCCGTAAAAAATAAAAAAGCTAAAACCTGTCATCAATTTTTCTGAAAGGAATAGGAACTAAAAGCCTGCAACCCACAGAGGCGGGTGAAGTACAGTAGCCCATGCCTGTCTGATGTGAAGGTTTGAACAATGGTTGAAAACAGAGGAATGGCAGCATATTCTGAAAGGGCAGCGGTTCTTTGTTTTGCCTCTGACTGAATTATTATCATTTAAAACTTTCAGAATGGGATAAATCATGGTCTTTTTCTTCTGCATTGTAACATATTACTGTAATGAAGGATAATATGTCAGGGATAATGTGTGGAACTCGGTCATTATCAGGAAATAAGGGTGAACCGGACACCGTCGCGAAGCGGAGGTGTCTTGCTTTGCCCTGAAGGGGTTCATTTAGATTGTGACAGCGACGTTCTATACATTATCCCACTTATTACACGGTTACATGCCAAAACGAAAAAATGACTTCAGACGGTGTCTTTTCACAATTACCATTCGTAGTGTTGATCAGCAGAGAAACAGTCCACCAAAGACGTGGCTTAGCAACCGAATCCGCTGGGGTTACCGAAGTTACCGGACTACTTGCGGAGTGATACGAAAGACGTGAAAAAATCCACTTTCCTTCACAGCGGATCATTATATGCTTAGCATCGGCCATTATTGAAAAATAATTCACCACCGGAAGTCGGGAAGGCCCATGCAAGTGAACAGAGCGTTCCACAGCATTGAGAGGAGCCGTGTAATAAAAAATGTAATCGATGACTCAACTTGCTCTTTACAAAGATACAAACTGGTTGAGTCATGGCACATGACACACTCTCAGGTGAGTCAACCTCGTTGATGGTCCACTTGTTGAATGTTCTAAGAAGTTAATGAAATACATTTTTCCACCTCTCGTTTGCAGGATTGACTAGCTTTAAACTTTAAAAAGACATTCCTTTTGTCATGGTTGAAAGGACTGATGTGTTTCATTAACTTCTTCATCCTCTTGGAACACAGGTTTTGACTCTATGCTATGTATCGATCACTATTTGACGTCATGAAGGAGCAGGTAGGGGGTTGGGGTCTCTTGCTCGAGGATGCCTACAGGTAGACTGCATACATAGGGGTCCTAACTCAATGGCTGTGTCCCAATTCAGGGGCTGCCTGGAAATATATGGAGCCAGAAATCAAAGATGCAGCCCCTGAATTGAGACGCGGCCATTTAGTTTGGGAATCACACACCCCACACTACTCTTTCACCCAACTTTCCTGTTTGTTGGTCTATACTGTCCAGGCCATAAAGTAAAAAAAAAAGAGCTAAAAATGAAAATAATGCAAATTTATCCAGATTGACTTACAAAAGGCTCGCAATCAAAAGCATAGAATCAAGTAGAAAAACAAACGATAATAAACGCCCATGAAAAACACTCAAATCCAGTTCCAAGCGGATCTTACCGGCCTGCGGGGCTTGCTGAGCACCGGTCTGCGTGCGCTGGCCGAGTAGTAGTTGAGCGTGGCGTACTCCATGAGCGCGGCGAACACGAACAGGAAGCAGACGGTGACGAAGAGGTCCATGGCGGTGACGTAGGAGACACGCGGGAGGGACGTGCGTGCCACGGAGCTGAGCGTGGTCATGGTCAGCACCGTGGTGATGCCTGGCAACAGGGGCGGGCAAGGACCCAGCGACATGTTAAATGCTTAATGGGTTGCGTATGGTGCTTTTCTAACATGTGGTTAGGAAAGCGCTTTGCAATTAGTGCCTTTCATTCACTCATTCGTACACCGGCGGCGGTGTCAACCACGCAAGCAAAAAAGCCCCTCTGGGGCGGTTAGCAGGAGGTGTCTTGATCAGGGATACCTGGGCTTTAAAACCCTGTCTGACTAGGTAGTCTCCCTGGCATTTAAATGTCACCGAGACCTTAAGTCTTTTATCTCTTCTCCGTTGTGTACGTCATAATGTCATAAACAACCCTGGTTGTTTTTAAGCATGCTTTATAAAAAAGATTGATTTGACTGGATAGTTCATCATGGACCGCAGACCTCCATCACGTACATGGAAAGGTTGGGTCTGTGCAGCTTTGGATCATATGACAGAAAGATAAAGGTGGTGAATGTAGGCTACTATCAAATCTGACAGTGAACCGACTGTCAAAATGTTTAACTCTGAATGACGTTAGAGAGTGGAGGCAGTACACGGCTTATGAAAGCAGAATCATTATAACTGACAAATGATTAGTACTTGCATTATGATTAACATTACCTTACATTTATTAAGCAGCCACTTTGCTCCAAAGCGACTAACGGTAAATGTCTAATCGGATGAAGATAGAAAAAACAAAAAAGAGATCAATTTAAGTTTATACGACCTAAATAAATAAGCAAAGCAACTGCTCATAGATGCTACGATATGGAAGCGATAGTAGAGATCGAGACGGGGAGACAGATCAATTTTGCCTGTGTTGTTATTATTATTATTATTTATTTTCATTGACCAAGATGCGGTCTGAAAAGATGAGTTTTCAGCATGTGGTGGAAGATGGGTCGGGATTCAGGCGTCTTGATGCAGGGAGCTCCACTCACTGGGATCAACAGTAGTACTGATCCCAGTGAGTGGTGAAGGAATAACACAGCCTAAAAGGAGTTCAGTAAAAAGAAGAAAATAAGAATAAGCGAATTGTAAACAAATGTTACGACGCCAGCTGGTGGTGTTGACGGTGAGGAAAAAATATCATGGGCGGGGTGGGGGGATTTCCTTTGGTCTCTTGGGAGAACGAGAATAAAGAGAGAGAGCTTTTGAATCAGAATGTGCCTTTGCCACAGCTGATTGTGTGGCCGATATGACTCCCTGAGCAGAGGGCAAGGGCCGCCTGTGTTGCAGGTGTGATGCCCTGAGCAGAAGGCCAGGCTAGTGTTGGATGCCCTGAGCAGAGGTGAGGGTTCTCCGGATTGACACCGAGGTAGGTACATCACTCCGCTCTCTTCCCCCATGGCTGTTGTTTTCAGGGAATTCACTCCACCTCTGATGCCCCCCTGTCCCCTCCACTCCTGATCACCGCTGGGCGCGCCTCAAGACTTTGGGGAGACTGACTGACTGGGACTGCCGCTTGCTTCCCTCCGGTTTCCATGGTGACAGGCCGGCAACTTCTATTTCAGGAGGACATGCCGCTAGATTTTTCCCCCTGGTCACTGTAGAGGACCTGTTGTCATTGCGATGACCTCAACCTGAGTTCATGTTTACTAGCCCAACCTCTGTTGCCGTGGTGATTAGCCCTTATCCGTCAGCATGGTGTCTAGTCCTACCTGTTGCCTTGTGATTAGTCCTACCTGTTGCCATGGGGACTATCCCTACCTGTTGTCAGGGGAAATAGATTTACCTGTTGTCATGGGGACTATGCTGTCCTGTTGTCATGGTGATGAGTCCTATCCGTTTCCATGGCTTTCAGTCCTACCTGTACATGGTGTCTAGCCCTATCTGCTGCCATGGTGACTATTCATATCTGTTTTCATGGTGACTAGCCCTATGTATTGCCATGCTATGGAGCCTTACCTGTCTTTTCTTATGATTACTTCTAGTCAATTGTCTGCGAGAGCAGGGTCAGATCTCAACCCTTCAATTGGATGATTATTTAAAAATATTCAATACAAACGTGTGCAACAAACAAAGCTTTGTTAAATTAGTTTCGGAACAAAACCTTAAAGAAGGGGAAAAAAGTGTAATAAAATTACCTTCACCAAACCGTTCCCAGGCCTGCATGAGATTGAATGAAGTGCAAACATAAAAAAAGGTTAAGGCAAAAATTAAAAGGAGTGAATAAGAAGCATGTGGATGAGGATCTGAGCGTGACACATGAATGACCACATTATCACACGACGCATGCAATCTGAAAAAATAACCGTCGAATGTTCCACCATGACGTTGGAAGTGAATGTTATGGCGGAGGGTTTACTCAAAGTCTTCACTGTGCAGATGGCTTACAAGGGACAGGCTCACTCGCTCACAAAGCATTTCAATATTGGTTAGTGGACGGAGAAGATTGGAAATCTGTTTAATTACACCGTTATGGCTGGTGGGTGGGTCAGTCACCTCAGGCTCTTGGATGTTCAAGTGCAACTAGAACACATTTTAACAGGGCCCCGTGCTAATGACAGGCCTGAGGCTGGTGGAGGGCAGGGCTCACCGAGCGCCGTCCTGGCGGGTGTCGCGTCCTTCTTGATCCAGAAGGAGACCCAGGAGAGCACGACGGTGAGGATGCAGGGGATGTATGTCTGGATGGTGAAGTAGCCCATCCTCCTGCTCAGGTCGAAGTACACCGTCATCACCACGTAGTCCCCTGTTAGCGCGAAGCACAAGAACCAGTGCCGTGTCACTGTTCCTGTTGGCGTTGATGGACGACCAACCCGCACCCCCTGCTTCACTATTCCTGTGTGCATGCCGAACCACCTACGCTTCATACTCCTGTTTGCATGAAGAACAACAACCACCACTGCTTACCTGTCCCTGTAAGCACACAGAACCACCACCACTGTGTCATCACTATCCCTGTTTGCATGAATACCCACTATCGCTTCACCATCCCTGTTACCATACTGAACCACCACAGCGTCACTCTCCCTGTGAGCGTGAAGAACCACCACCACTTCACTATCTCTGTTAGCATGAAGAACCACCACAGCGTCACTCTCCCTGTTAGCACGAAGAACCACCACAGCTTCACTCTCCCTGTTAGCACGAAGAACCACCACCACTTCACTCTCCCTGTGAGCTTGAAGAACCACCACAGCGTCACTCTCCCTGCTAGCATGAAGAACCACCACCACGGTGTCTTCACTCTCCCTGTTAGCCTGAAGAACCACCACCACTTCACTATCCCTATTTTCACAAAAATCTCCAACAATTTTCCCCCTCCAGCATCTTTGTATGCTTTTTTTTATGCACCCTTATTTACATTCATCATGTCTTGATTATCTGTGGCCAAAGGCTGTATCCTCGACGCCCAGACCTTCCTAGTAAGCATTAACACATGTACTACATTGACTCCTCATTCAATATAGTAAATTATACTATTCAAATATTTACTGCTTTAAGTTAAGAAACTTCTAATGCATAGCCTATGAGCTAGAGGCGGATTTCCACAGTACTGTCAAACTCGATGCGGCTCAGGTTTTACCTTGTTGGATTAAGAGGGATGAAGAAGGATTTAAAACCCACCATCCTTGTTTCAATATAAATTACAATACGATCAATGCTGTGCGTACGGTTCTGTAACGGAATCAATGTGTATTTGGCGGATGTTTCCTACATCCCCACCTCTCTTGTTGGAACTCATTATGTCTCTCTCTAACATACTATGAAGCTATCTCCTATGATCTCAGCCTGCTTTTGTTGGGTTTTATAAAACCTACAGCTTTGTTCAGTTGGTTCAAAGGTCAACATGGTAGAATATTGGTTATGTCCGCCGTTTAATACGACTTTCAAAAGGCTGGGTCAAAAACATTCTAGAATGAGCTGCGTTCAAATAGAAAATACATACATAATATAATCCTATATAACATCATTAAGTGCTTTTTGATACCTGTTGAGGTCTTCAGGATGTCCGAGGTGTTCCTTAGGCCCCGGAAGTCGAACTGGTAGAGTCTCCAGGACTTCTGGTCAGATGCCTCCACCGAGTTCCTCCTCCACTTGTAGATCATTTCATCCCGTGGGTATCCATCTGCAACCATGAGCGAGCCTCAGTGTAAGTGTGGGTCCCCCATGGCCGCTAAACAACAGTTTTAAATATATATGTAGCTATTTTTTCATACATTTTATTTTAGATTTCTATGCATTTCTTTTGAACACTGGAAAATAAGGGTGGGGGGAAATATCTTAAATTAAAACTTTGAGGTTTGACTCCATGGACACTTTCTGGAAGTCCTAATGACGGAGGCCCTTGTTAGACAGACGTGTATGTATGTGTGTGTAGACACACGAGGACCATGTGTGTCTCGGACAGCAGAGTAAGTGAACAGGTCTGGGTTCCATCAGTGCTCCGAATCCCCCTCAGTGACACCACTGACCTTCACATAATGGGAGTTGTGCCCCAGGGTTCTCTTTCTGCACAGAGCTGCTTTATCAGCTTTGATCCAAAGGAAAACCAAAAAAAACCCTTTCTGTCTATTGAAAGGTAGAGTTGTGAAAAACTATGCTTGTGTGAAATGCTGTTTGTCATCTGTGGCTGATCCGTTTCAAAAGTTCATTTATTTCAAATGTTGGAGTTTGACCTTGAACGCATCAGGCTTGGCTTCATGTAATATTTTGGTCAATTTCACATTTATTTCTTTAACCAATCAAGACCTGTCTATGCAGCTATGGAGACAAGTCATGCGCATAATCTGCAACTATTATGCTGGCCTCAAATCTTTTATGCTAAGCAGCTCTTTTGAATTGCCACCCTTGTCCTTAAACTGTTGGTTTCATACTTGAGCTCTAGTTAAGATTGCGTTTGGCTTGTTCTTATTCCAGCTGCACCATCTGGTTGGACTAAATTGCTCTGTGTGGGTGTAACAACTATAGTACACTTCCGGACAATGCATATGATTTAGAATTAAAGGTCTGTACATCCTTTCTTTTCTACAACATTTCTGAGTAACCAGAGTTTGCGATGCACTCTGGCCCAATATAACATAATTATTCTTAAATGATGAACAGAATCATCAAATCATCAAATAATAGGACAAAATGGATACACATTTTTAGGATTTCACTTGCAGTTCCATCAGGGCATATAACAAAAAGCCCACAACATGTTCATGTGATTTGGCAAAATCTACATAATTTACAGATCAAGCCAGAATGTTATTTATACTACAGAATATATCAGAACTATTTATATTGACTATAAATAATGCACTGTAACGCTTCGTTAAAAACTTAAAATGTGATTTATTAACCTGATTGTATAATCACAATGACTAGTTTGCTTCAACCTAAGACTCCTAGTCTCATGTGATATTAATAAAACGGCTATTACATTTTTTATAACTGCCAGTGTGTTCTCAATTATCTCATAAGCACTCATGTTCTAAAGAAGTCAGCGATATTGCTTTCTATTTTTCTCAGCAATATTTCTCTTAGGAGACAACAGATTAAACACAAATTGCCACAGCTGGTTCTAAGAGCGGTATATTATATGCATGAACACGTCATTCAACTGGTTGATGTAAAAGGTTTGGAAATGAGTCTCAGCATGAAATCTACATACATAACTCAAAGTTAATTCATAACAGTGGTCCTTAAACTGTGGGTCATAAGTGGGTCGCACCAATAAACATATTACATAAAAATATGTATTTAGCAAAAAACTAAACTACACAAAATATTGTACCGTTTCCAAAATAACCACGATCTGGGTCACAGAAAAAAATAGTCTTACAAGCCCCCGCTTTGGAAAGATACTGAACATCTGCAAATCTGTCCGTTTTCCTAGTTTGACATGATACAAAAATAAAATAACTTTCGTGACATGACGGAAGCCTAACCGACTAAGCGTGTAACAACCGGGAATGCGATGACGACAAAGAAACCCCATGGCAACTGCTGAGGAGGCCAGTGGTCGTCCGGGGTGTGTGTACTCACAGCTGGAGAAGATGAGTGGGCACGAGTGGTGGTCCATGGGGAAGTTGTGCAGCTGCAGCTGACACTCAGCGTTGATGGTTAGCCTGCAGTGAAACAAGACACAACAGGTGTGACTGTTGTGTAACACTTACGACAATAACCTAGAAAGACCTGAGGCAACAAGGAAAACTGAAGTATAAGGGGCATTAGATATTGTTTAGAAATGTATCTGGATGGAAGGAGGTGAATTGAATGCCCAGTCAAGCACGTCAAAGATATTGGGGCTTAATTGGTCTGTTTCTTTTTTTCAGAAACTTAGTTTTGAAGTTGATTTAATTATTTTAATGTTTAGAATTGTTACTGTATAGATAACTAACAACAACTAAATATTAGGCCTTATTATATATAAATATTATAGGCCTATATATTATATGCTTCACATCCCTCACACCCGTGGTCCATAAATCCCCTTGTCCTGTGCAAATACAGGACAAGAAAATGTTGCTTGAAAGAGAAGACATGGGAAACAAAAAACACTCTCTTTGGCAACAACATAGCCATTATTTCCTTTCATACCATGCTCGGGAGAAAGTTCTGTTGTATGTTTTCCCCTATCCTTCATTTGTTGGACAATGTTTACATCCAGTCTGTCTGGCCCAACATTGCCCCAACATTGTATGACACGTTAAACTTAACTAGAATCACCACCATCATCCAAAAGTTGATGTCAACAGAACAAAAATAGTCTGAAAGCCTACAGAAACTATAGAAAGTTGATGTGACAATCACATTATTAAAAATAGACTTGGAGCAATGATTTACTGGGGGAACTGTTTTTTGGCAGCATGCTTTTGCAAGTAGTTCACTGCCCCACCTTCCCATATGGATGGCACGCGCCTGGCTGTGACTTGTTATTTTGGCCCTTTATCAGCTGTGTGCGCTTTCATAAAGAAAAGTTTTCTTTTTCCTTTGTTAGCAGAAGACAGATCAGTTCACTATAATAGGCGCTGAATGGCCAGAAAATGGGAGGTTTTTCAAAACTGGGGCAATGGACCTAGGTCTGTGTGGCCTTCTGTCCATCCACCAATCAATACATTTAAGCATTATCACCATTCAGCATGGTCCCAATACACTTTACCATTACAAATATAGGACAAAAACAAAAAGATTGTAGCTTTAAGTAGTATTAAAATACACCTTTAACTCAACCAGCTAATACCTAATTTACAAGGTTTAATTCAATTTATTATAATTAATATTGCAAATTGTTTGTTTCATTAAGACCACAGGGGCAGCCAATCAAACAGATAAATTAAGTTAAAACAAATTAGGAGGTTTCTCAGCTGGAACTCTCCGGTGAAGACTTGATTATTAATGGGGTGGTAATTGCTCCGTTGACCTTTTGAATAACCCGAGTTGAATAACAGAAGAATGGCAGCGTTGTGAGCTATAGGCCTACAGAATACAGATGAGACGGAGGGAAACCATCCCACTGAATCACAAAAAGAATCATCCTTATCGTAATTTTCCCATTCATTTTCCTGGGGGTGGCCCATCCATGTTCTAATCAAACATGGAGGGAAAGCTGCAGTATAATCATTCTGGTATGTAGGAGTATGGAGCAGAACAGTGATATATTTCTGAAGTCTCCCCCACCCTCGGTCTTTCCAGAGTAAATCGATCTCTGTAATCATGAACCACAATTGAAATCTCTTGCACTAGTGGATCACCTTACTTATAACACAAACACATTTATTTTTTAAATGAGAACAATTTGCAGATTTCTCAGTGCATGCTGATGTGTTGTGTGTGTTTGATTGGATCAGTGCTGAGTTATGCGGAGAGTTGCTCATCTGATTCTAAGTGAAATGATCCCTGGAGACTCCATTAGGAACCCTAACGGAGGTTGAAGCAGGTTCACCAAGAAAGCGGCCATGATTGATGCTCTTGAACTATGGTGGCCTTTAAGTCAGTCTCAAGTACAGGTAGCGTCGCAGCCACCTGGGACCAAAGCTCACCTGTCACTGATGCCTAGACAAACCTTATATGGACTAGCATAATCTAGCAACAAAAGCAACAAAAAGTTGTTGCTAAACTTGGCGGTAAACCTTGGTACGTGCCTGTTGAAGCTTGAACCTGTTGAAGTGGTTCCTAACGTGTCTCGGGGCTAAGGCACCCCAACGATCCAAACCAGATTAAAGGCCCACCATTGTAAAGTTGTAGGTTATGACAAGGAAAAATGTCACACGCATATATATACACAAAATGATTACACATTTTAGATATTTCACACACAGCAGACCGTCAAATAAGTACCACACAGGTAGGGTTCCGGCACAGGAATTGTAGGACTGGCCTTTTATATTCAGATATGGCAAGTTGATATTAATGCAAATATTCAAAGTGTATTTATTGAATATTTTCAAGTTCGCTCAGTTATCTTAGATTCTTCAGTTCTTTGTCTTGGTTTATGTTTATTGCCTCAAAAAATACCAAGGGATTTTTCATACGACAAAGCAAAAATGAGCACACACACCACAGCGACTATAAATTAAGTTTTGAGGGTCCTACCTCAGGGTGTAGAGGATCTTGCCATCGTTCCATATCCGGAGCAGCTGGTTGGGCATGGTGATCCAGTGGGCTTCAGCGTTCTTCGAGTTCCTGAAGATGGTGTCTGGCAGCCAGATGAGGCCCACCATGTTGCTGTTCAGCGTCAGGATCTTCATGGTGCTGTTGTAGCGCAGCCTGCTGTCTGTCCATGTCTGGGCGAAGATGATGTCTATCTGGTACTCCTGGAAGAAAGGTCCCAGATGTGATTCGTGAAATGCACCACTTGAAGCTAGGGAAGCTCATTTGGAGACACCAGGCAGAGTAAGATAGATATTGAAAATATCAAACCATCCATCCCATCCCTGCCTTTAGGCCTCTGCCCCCTGGTAGCGGGGCGGGTAGGTAGGTAGACGGGTGGGATATCCAATCACTTCATTCCGGCAAAAAGAATGATTGAAATGCCTTATTAAAGGCCTGCGTCAATCACCGATACTGGAGTTCTTTTTTCTTTTTTTGGTTGAGCATTTGATTTATTGAGTGCTGTCTGGAGTTATACATCATCAAAAAAAATATGACAACAAATGCTTAGAAAATTAATTGCCTACACTTTTACCTTTTTAGAAGGTGTTTGTTTAATCCCAGACCCGATATTTGAGAAACAAACTGAAGTCAAAGTGAAAGTACCTGGTGGGCAATCATCGTATTGGCTTGATTGATGACTATGGTTGATGGTAATTCCCAGATTATTGATATGTTTTTCCAGTGAACAACCTTCATACATTTACCAATAGTCTTGTACTATTATAAGACTGAAATAATAAACTGAGCAAAACAAGCCCCATTTAATTATGTACAGGACATCCCCTTCTTTTTGATCAAATCCTTTATATCTTTAAAACAATAATAGGTTGATCATATTAATGATAATTTGAGCAGACAAAAATCTCAGCCAGCAGCAGGAGCCATTCTGTATTGAGCGGTTTACTTTCTAAATGTCATGGATGACGCCGATGTCACGAAACTAGTCATAGAGTTCAGCGTAGAGACCTTTCTGTTGTCTAGCCTGAGAGCTCCAAAGTCCTCTAGAAATGTGGACAAGAATTACCTCCCTGGACATTCGCCGCGCTTACGTAACTATCTTTTTCATGGACATGCACATCATTCAAATGATGTGGGTAACCTTGATATTAATCCGTGGTATTGAAAGCCTTTGTGGACTAAATTGTCATTTTATGATAAAGGCTGGGGCAGTGATTCCAAACCTACTCTGGGCTAAGGCTGACGAACTATCTCGCTACATGACTGTTTTATATACTCAATTATTGGTCATTTTCTTAATATTGAACATACAACAGACCTTCAAAAAGTATCACAAGGATACAGGCTCATCCAAATCATTGGTGCAGTGATGCACTGCACTCCACTGCTGAAGAACTCGCCATAATGGCTTTTGCTGAAATCTTCCTTTCCGGAGGGGGTCCCACTCCGAGATCAGAGGTCAACTCACAGCCTGTGACGCTGGGATTACACGGATGGCTATTCCGTGCTGTTTCCGGCGATAATAGCAGGGGTGGAGTACTTCCATTCACCCCTGTAGAGGGGTCCGCTGTCAGACCTAATATGTACCACTGCTCCACCAAATGCTGGTAGTTTGGTTCAGTGTTGAAAACGCACGTTCTCGTCTTTCGTGGTTTTCCTTTTTTGGAGTCCTTGCTGGGATTTGCACAAACCTCTTGTTAAAGTTTCCTTTCCTTGAACTCCACTGATTGATTTATTTAAATTTGTCAATCAGTGTTGAGGATTTCTTAGTGCGGCGCTTGAATGGTGCACGTTTCTGTGTTTGCACACTGCCCCACAAAACGTCCCAACGCCCACATGTTGAACCGACGTTGGCGGTGAGCACGCAACTTTTCAAAACACTTTGTTTAGAAGCTGCTACAAAAACTATTTTTTATATTAATTGTATTATTAATATTTTAGTATTCTAATAATTTTAGTGTTCATCTCCTACCACATTCCAATATGCAAATATATGATTAGCCTGTCGATATGGGAACCGAGTCTATGTATTTTCATTGCACTTTAAATCAAAACTAAGGCTTTGAGATGCTGCTCGGCTACTTTATACCAATTCATATACCAGACTGTCTAGAAAAGTAATTATTAATACCAATTATTCATGGGCGAACAATTAAAAATGTCATAAATCAATGTGCAGTTGGAGATCTTTGATGCCAATGTAATGGCCTTGGTAATGTTTTCCCAGGGTAGGAACCGCCAGCACTGTTTCTTCTGCTCTTCTCCTAGCTCAGACACACACACGGGCTAGGCTAATTGGAGACCCTGCATCGGCTCGTCAGTGCATTTGTGTGGTAGAACGTCCATCGTGTCAATCGGCGTAGTCTATAAGCATTTATATAATGCTTTTCTAACCTGTGGCCACTGAACTACAGTTAGTGCCTCACATTCACATATCCATTCACACATTTTGTCAACGGCCATTTGGAGCAGTTGGCGTTCTGCGTATTTTGTATGCATAGATATATCTTCCTCTCGCCTTTCGTCCCTCGACACTGCTCGCCTTTCGTCCGTCCCCTCCGCCCAGCTCTGCTGGAGCACTGAGCGGAGGTTTCAGCTGCTGTTAGCCAATTAGACTCTACTCCAACATCCGTCAGCGAGCAGGTGTTTAGGAGCCAGACAGCGGCCACAACATTTACAGCTCATATAGAGGAGGAACAAACACTCCATTGTGAGGAAAGTTATGAGGAGTCCTTCAGTTGTATCTCAAACGAGGAGGACTAGGATTGGCCGATTGGGGATTGCAAGGTCTGCTGCACGACGGACACAATACAGTGCAATGAATGACCAAAAAGACTCAGACCATCTGAGTGGATGGACTTAAAGTGATTCTACTTTGGTCTTCAGGTCACATTTAACTAATTTCAGGGCAAAATATTTCTAACATATTATATTGTTTTCTTTATTGGAATGTTTTTTTTAAACTTATTTTGTAATTCTTTTTTATTTTATTTTGTAATCTTTAATATAAATCTTTAATCTCAAACAACACCCCTGATCTTTCTTGTGAAACTATATACTGCATTTGTATTGTATTGACATTTCAACACTGAGATGTCAGTTATAGCAAAATATATTAAAAGGTGTTCAAATCAACTATAGATAAATGCAGAACCAATAAACTTGGAGACAAAAAAAACAACTGCATTAATTAAGAGAATTAATTCATGATGTGACATATTTGTGTCAGTAAGAAGACCAATAAGTAATGACCTTTGGTGATTCCATGACTTACATTTGAAGTACCTTCAAGTGTAGGCCTATTATATTGAGACCCATAGTGCAGAACACCCCTTTGATGAGTGACTCTTTCAGGCTCCCATTTTGTGCTAGAGTTCAGCTGGGGAACATACGACCCTGGGAGAACACATATGTAGAACCGAGGAACATGGAACGCTTGGAACATCGGACACAGGGTCCTGTTCCCGTCATGTTCCTAGTAGCAGTAGTCTGGTGAATAAGTTCCACAGTATCGGATGTGGTCCTGCTGAGGGAACAAGTCAACATGGTAATAAAACGACACTAAAACAGATGTCCACAACACAACAACTACTGCGTTTCTTTAATTTAGGGGATCATTTAAACTGAAGTTTAGGATGACAGTAATATCTTACTTCAACGAATGTGGTGCGCTGTACAGATAAAGTGTCTTGTTGTCGTCATTCAGCTATTGCAGCTCCTAGTTGGAAGAAAAATCGACCCAATATAGAACAATGAAAGGCAAAAGGCTTATCCCAAATTAAATATTAAATAGTAGTTATCAGCAACACACAAAGCTTACAACAACACAGAACACCAAACGACCATGACAGGAACTCAAAAGCCCATCTGTTTTAGTTTGAGAGGCAACACAAGATATTTTAATGCCGTAGGGTTTTTTCTCCGTAATGAAATATGCGACAAATAAAATCACAAACATAAGCTGGGATGGGTCCAAAGTAATTCAAGCGTGAAACACGCACACACACACACACACACACACACACACACACACACACACACACACACACACACACACACACACACAC
>JAOPJL010000017.1:4705516-4719361 GCA_027123545.1 Trisopterus esmarkii
CACACACACACACACACACACACACACACACACACACACACACACACACACACACACACACACACACACACAACCCTAACAACTAACGTAGACTAACCTTCACTTAATTATTAACTTAATTAATTAATAACTAGACTGCAGTGCTATAACTAAGAGTTGTCATAACTACTCTCTAATACTCTTTAATGTTCAAATGTTGATAGAAAATCTCCATCTCTATCTAAATCTAGATGGGATAATCTAATAATGACACCATCACAAAGCCACGCTCTTTCCTAAGCCGCGTGTACCCCCACGGTGGAACCCTCAGCCTCGGCCTGCCGCCTCACCACCCCCAGCTCATGTGGTGTGGACTTTGGAGGTGCTCCACACACACGCACGCCTACAGTGCACAGGTAAAGCACTGTAAAGAAAAAACAAAACTTGTGTTCCACTCGGGTGTCAGCCAAGGTGCGCTTCCACAACGCAGGCGGGACTGAGCCGCATTGCGGAGGGCAGCCTGCTTCTTTCGGCGTGTGGGGGTCTGTTTATCTCACCTCCGCCTGGCGGGTTTTTTACGCTATTTTGTTCAGCTGATCAATCTAAATGGACCAGATGATGTGGGTCCGCATGATTGAATGAATTTGTCCGGTGCGTGAAGAGAAGGATTGCAAGGGAAGCTCTGCTTCTGTCCTGGCTGTGTGCGCTTGGACGTCAGAGTGTGTACGTGGCCGTTGAACGACACCGGGTCATGTCGTTCAGGGTGAGGGCTGCAGAAGGCAGACTTAACGACCCCATTCCACTGTCTACGCAACCACCCCCTCCACCCTTCCAGCAACCCTCTGTGGCAACTGGAGGGACAGATGAGGTCAGAGGTCAAAACCATAGACCAATAGGGCCACACATATTTTTATGGGCTAGTTGATGACACAGCACAAGCACGCATGTTTATGAGCACAGTGCACTGTGGTGCAACCTGATATGCTCACATCCTCATACATATTTACACGCTTCCTGTTTATGGTTAACTGTCTAGTCATTTACAAGAAACCTTCATAACTTTCAGTTTGTCTTCAGCATTCATCAGACGTATCATATGTTAGGAATGTCAAGGACTCCTACAGGTAGACCATGGGAAATGGGTTAACCACAAAACTCGCGAGGTAGACTATTCGGTCCCAAAGTTTCCCAATGATTCAGTAAGGATATATTGTTCATATCATGTTATTTATAATTTAATGGCATTTTACTCGAAACATTTACTTTTTTTAATTTTAATTAAAAATTATATTTTAAGAACATTGTTTATAAACGAAGATTTTTTTTTTAAAAGACAATGGATTATTGCAAGTCACAGAATCGAAATGAAAAAATGTGTCAAGTTTATTTGTTGGAGTCGGACTACCTCACAATATATTATCAGGTGTAGAGCGGCGTGTTTTGGTGCGGAGGGAGGAGGCGGCGGGGGGAGGAGGAGGAGGAGGACGGGGGAATGGGTGTGGGAGTCAGTAGTCTGACAGCCCCGCGGTGCATGCTGGGATACCTCGCTATGTTTACAGTGAGGCGTTGGGAATTATTTCATCTGCAACAATGTTTCACATGTTCTCGTAACATCTAACCTACCGTTTTCTCGTCGGCTAGACTCGCAGTAAACACCTCGAGCTCATCAAGCAGAAAATAGACGATCATTTATCGTGATCGATGATCCCGTCGGCGACCGCTGGCAGTCAGAAGACGTGATTTTGCACAGTCACAGAGCAGCACGGCCAGCCAGGGGACGACCCCTGATACACTTGTGATAATCGGTGGGTATCGTGTGATGATGTGAGTTATGAATTGACCTATGAATCGCGTTTGTACCTGATGGTGTTCTATGGTTGGTTCTAACAGGGTAGACCACCGTGGAGGTACTAGAGCTATGGTGGTCTGTTGACATGTCAGCTGCCCCCCCCCCCCCCCTGCTCGAGTTGCAACATCACTTGTTATTGTGGATTGAGTGCGGACACTGTGTGGATTTAATACATCTGCGGATTACACGGAAATGTTGCTTTCGTTATCTAGGACCAATTGAGTAGAGTAGCATTCCATTTTCACGATGTCGTGCTTTCACTTTAACTCGCGACTCTAAGCAATCGTGAGACGAGTTGCACGGCCGACGAACACGATTCCCTGTGCCTGTGGATCCTATGCATTCATCTTTTTGTCGGGTCTTTCTTTCAGGACAGTTTCCAGTTAGACAACATCAGGAGTGTCTTATCCCAGATCAATGTAAGTCCAAATGGCTCTAGGTCGTTATGATTGTTTTGGTCCTCTATATGGAAATACATTATTGTATATTCTCACACAATTATCCACAAATGATGACAACAAACATGTAATAACAGATATACAAGACTATAGACTATTGTGTGGCATTCAAACGCTTTATTTAAAGGATTACAACTGGCTAGAAGTCTTCAGGTTAGGCAGTGGACGTTGGGGATCGTACCCAGAACCTTTCAACATCCAGCGACTACACATTCCTACCCTTTTGGCAGAAGGCAATATGTCAATAGATCTACAGATGCGACGAATGGAAGTTAACCTAAACCTTTCCTTATTCATATACATGTGTGGCTGTGGGGTTTCCCATCAAACGCTACTCCTTGTAATAACCCCAATAGCACATTTTTCTAGATAATCCCAACAAATGTTCTTTCTGACCGTCTGTCCCGCCCCCGTCGCAGGAAGAAGGCGACGGCGAAGCATCTGATCGAGCGATACTTTCGCCAGCTGACGGACGGCTGTGGGAATGAGGACTGCACCAACGAGTTCTGCGCCTCCTGCCAGCACTTCCGGCCCGTCGACAAGAACTCGGCGGCCGTCAAGGCCCTGGAACTGTACAAGGTCAACGCTAAACTCTGCGGCCCGCAGAAGAAGGACCTGGACCCGGACCAGCCCGAGACCAGCACCAACGGGTTCCGGCCGGAGTTCAACCGGATGACGAGCGAAGACCTGTTCCCCACCAAGGAAGCCTTTTCAGGTGCGATTCCGAGATTCCGGTTACTATTATTAGGTGTTCACAGTATATATATTCATATCTGTTGATGAGTATCTGTTGATACCTATTGTTATTCTAGGGTTTGGGTATTATTATTATTAGCATTTCGGTTTGGTTATGCCTATATATCCGTGGACTTGTTAGAATTATTATTTACTTTTGTCCAAAGAGACTAACATTGACCTCAGATACATGGCATTCAGGAGCAGGTCAGGGTTGACAGTTAGGGCATCTTGGACAAGGATTCCTACAGCAGGCAGGTTGTGGAAATTGTGGGATTGATCCATGACCTTTCAGCTGACCGACTGTTTTGACCGTTGACATTTCTATTTAATGTGACACTGTGATTACACTAATGCTTGTGATAGTTTCTAACATGAGTATCCTCAAAGAACCCCTGCTGTTGTGAATTAAAACACTGAAGCATATTAACCCATCACTTCCGGATCCTTCCTTTGGTTTAATTCACACACTCTCTTACCTCAAAACACTCACACTGTATCACAGGGGCTGGAGTGTTGTTTCACTCTTTTAAAGTGATCTCCACAAAAGTGTTTACTTTGCTCTTTACAACAAGTGGTGTTAAGAAGCTGTACTTCCCCCTAGCGGGGGGGGGGGGCAGCCTATACATAAACCAGGCCGTTGACCCGACAGCTGGCCTAATTATGATATGCTAACTTAGTTATTCTATCTAAGTATAAGGCAAGCCGGTGTTGCTATTGATGTATTTATGATCTAATTTGAGTACCTCTGGGTTCTCTTCTTTGTCTGGCGACGGATGCCTCATTTGGTCTAACCCGACCCTGTGGTTCTCTGTGTCCGTTCAGACGTGTACTTCCTCACAGAGGACAGTGTGAGTGTGATCCTGGGCTTCTGCGAGGAGGAAGGAGACTACTCTGCCTTGATACGCGTCATCGGCCGGGTCTTCAGCAGCGCCGAGGCTCTCACTCAGAGCTTCAGGAAAACCCCAATCTGCTCCGCTTCTGCTTCTGCTTCTGCTGCTGCTGGTGGTGGTGCTGGTGGTGGTGGTGGTGCCTCTGGCGGTGCAGCGGTTGATGCTCAAACCGAGGGAGAGACGACAGCGCCCCCGGTGGACGACACCGGCGGGGCCGCCGCCGCCGCCGCATCATCTCCTACTTCCACAGGGGGACCCGCCTCCTCGTCTCTGGGCTGCTCCTCCTCCTCCTCTTCCTCGTCCTCCTCCTCCTCCTCCGAGGATGACGACCTGACGTTGGACGTGGAGGCGGTGCGGCGCGTGTACGGCCGCCTCCAGGCCCACGAGCAGATCGAGTCGTCGCTGGTCAACGCGCTGGTCTACCTGTGCCCCAACCTGGAGCTGGACCTGGAGTACCTGGACATGTACCACGCCAACCGGGACTACCTGAACATCTTCGTGCTGGTGATGGAGAACGGCAACCTGCACAGCCCCGAGTACCTGGAGACGGCGCTGCCGCTCTTCTGCAAGGCGGTGTGCAAGCTGCCCGTGGAGGCGCACGCCCGGCTCACCCGGGTGTGGTCGCGCTCGGGCGCCGCCCGCGTCCGCCGCCTGATGGAGACCTTCCAGCAGCTCATCACCTTCACGGTGATCAGCAACGAGTACGACGCGGAGACGCTGGTGAACGACGACGAGACGGTGGTGGCGGCCACCAAGTGTCTGAAGCTGGTGTTCTACGCCAGCATCCTGGGCGGGGACCTGGACGTGGACCACGACCACGAGGAGGAGGAGGACGACTCGGACTCGGACTCGGACGAGATCACCCTGCAGGAGCTGCTGGGCGAGGAGCGGCTGTACCGCCGGGGCCCCCGGGTGGACCTGCTGGAGCGGGAGCTGGGCGTGCGGACGGTGGACGCACGGCGGCCGGCGGTGCCCTTCGAGGACTTTGTCAACGAGTCGGTCAACGAGGTGGTGGAGATGGACAAGGACTTCACCTTCTACAAGGTGGACGCCGACAGCAAGTTCTCCTTCCAGAGCTGCCCGTTCATCCTCGACGCCGTCACCAAGAGCCAGGGCCTGTACTACGACAACCGGATCCGCATGTACAGCGAACGCCGCATCACGGCCCTCTACAGCATGGCGCAGGGACAGCAGCCCAACCCCTACCTCAAGCTCAAAGTGCGGCGGGAACACATCATCGACGACGCCCTCGTGAGGGTAGGTGTTCCTGAGGTGTTCCAGGAACCAAAAAGCCCTGGCAAACTTTTTGCCTTTGTAACGCAGTGGTCGCCGACCTCGGGCTGCAAGGTTCCCTCCACTGTTCCGTCTCAGTAGAGGGCCTGATCTTTTGATGCAGGCAAAACCGTCTTGTGTGGACCGTCCCATTGACTGGGACATTGATGTCGTTTTTTTTAAGGCGTCAAATTGGGTCGTGGTGGTCCATAAAGGAGGGATGCCGTGTCCAATTGCTTGAATTCTTTCTGGGCTATCTTTACTTTTCAGTTGGAGATGATTTCTATGGAGAATCCGTCGGACCTGAAGAAGCAGCTGTTTGTGGAGTTTGAGGGCGAGCAGGGAGTGGACGAAGGAGGCGTCTCCAAGGAATTCTTTCAGTTGGTCTTGGAGGAAATCTTCAACCCTGACATCGGTATGACAAGATCTCCCAGTTTCACACGCGTCTCTCTTTTTGCTTTTTGTTCCATCTCTGGACCATTGTTTTACAAAATGGGTCATCTGACAGTGTTTGGCTCCCAGCTGAATAATTTGGGGTACAAAACCCATTGTCTGCATTCTACCAGTAATCATCCTCGCAGGGTGCCCCTAACCCCTATCAGCTCCTGACGCCACATATATAATGAATCACTATAAATCACCCAAAGCGTCATCTAAATGACTTACTATTTCAATTTTTATAGTTTCATCATATTCATTGTTGTTTTTCTGTTATTTCCCAAACAGGAATGTTCACATATGACCAGGAGACGCGGTCGTTTTGGTTTAATTCGTCTTCGTTGGAGAACGAAGCCCAGTACAGCCTCATTGGCATCGTGCTGGGCCTCGCCATCTACAACAACTGCATCCTGGACGTCCATTTCCCCATGGTGGTCTACAGGAAGCTCATGGGGAAGAAGGGTACCTTCCCAGACCTGGCAGATTCCCACCCAGTTCAGTAACATTCCCATAAGTTAATCAACAGTCTGAGTTCATTCATGTATGCATGTCAATATCAGTCCTGGCTATAAGCTGTGATAGCATGATGGGATGTTGAGATATTGTTTTACCTTACTTAGAAATGTGACACTCTGGTTCTTATCCTTTGACACACATTTCATTTTATTGTTTCTAAACGTGTATGTGTACTGCTGATCCTGGCTATACGGTACGTGCCATGTTATATCTGTAGGCTGTATCGGTTACAGCTTCCTAGGTTTTAGTCTGTTGAAGGTTTTTATTGAATTGGCTTACTTCCTCTGCATTTGATTAGTAAGCCAAGTTATAAGCGTATTGATGACGCAACTGTGTCTAAATGATTCAACCTAAAGTTTAAATCGTCCCTTGAGTAACCGTGAAAGTACACATCAGAGTATTAGTGTTGTTGGATGTGTCACTGGTGGTGTAAGTTACGACGTGTTACCCCCTATTAATAGCTCTTATACTGTATGTGATACGGCTCCTATTGCAGGTCCTCTACCAGAGTCTCAAGCAACTCCTGGATTATTCTGGAAATGTGGAGGAGGACATAGTGACCAGCTTCCAGATTTCCGGAACCGACCTGTTTGGAAACCCGATCACCCACGACCTGAAGGAACAAGGCGAGGGTATCCCCGTCACCAACCACAACAAACAGGTACACCACAGTCTGGTGCAGGTACATGTCCTAACAAGGGGGCAGGATAGTCTGGGGACAGTGGTTAGGGTGTTCAAATCCACGGCAATAGGGTTATGGGTTTGACGCCCAATGACCACAGCCTACCCGTAGTGCATCCTTGAGCAAGATGATTCCGAACCCCTACCCGCTCCTTAATAACATGTATCTGAGCAAAGACGGCCACTGCAAGTCACTCTCGATGAACATTTTGGCTAAATAGTACTGTATAGTTCTGACCAAAGGATCTACGTTTAGACAAATGATAAGGCTGGTCTGTCATGTTTTACTTCTTGGGTTTGCAGGAGTTTGTGGACATGTACACTGATTACATCCTGAACAAGAGTGTGGAGAGACAATTCAAGGCCTTTAAGAAAGGTTTCCTCATGGTCACCAACGAATCTCCACTCAAGTATTTATTCAGACCGGAGGAGGTGGAGCTGCTCATCTGTGGAAGCAGGGTACGGACTCCCACGTCACCTCCTCGTTGTTATGCGTCTAGCTTTTACTTTTGATCATTGTAAAAATATATATATATATGTGTATTGTAATTTATGTATTTTAAAACAGAATCTGGACTTTAAAGCACTTGAAGAAACGACAGACTACGACGGCGGTTATAGTAAAGACTGTCAAGTTATAAAGTAAGTCATCTTTTTCAGAGGATCTTCCCTAGCTCTGTACCATGTGACATATCTCCATAACCATGTACGTTTGCTCAATTTAGATTTAGTGTTGTTATCATACTTTAAATAACTACTTTTAAGATTAAGTTAACTACAACATTAACCATTATTCCAAAGTCGTTGAGCTGGTTAAAGTTGTGGTTGTTCTGCGTGCACAGGGACTTCTGGGAGACGATCCACTGCTTTGGAGAGGACCAGAAGAGGCAGTTCCTCCAGTTCACCACTGGGTCCGACCGGGCGCCGGTTGGTGGCCTCGGAAAATTAAAAATGATTATCGCCAAGAACGGCTCTGACACAGATCGGTAAAGTACCCTGTTAATGTTTTTTTTTTTATAACCCACGTGACAGGAATAAAAATCTTTATGTACCACACTAGCATCACATTTGCTATGTATACTATGTATGCTACTAGCATGGTGACGCTTATGGTGTGTTCAAGATGCATCGTACACCAGACGCACGAGCACTTGTGACGTAATTTCCTGGCTTGGAGCGCTTATAGCGTTCCGTTTGTCTTGGCGGGTTAGAAGGGGCCGTGACTCGGTGAAATGTCGCAAGAAAGCCGGAGAGATTTCCAACTTTGCCACTCGTGCTGTCGGTGCACGATGCATCTGGAACACACCGTTAGTGTGCACAATGTCTGTGGCCTCACTTTACCCGCTCTTCCTTTCAGCCTGCCGACGTCGCACACCTGCTTCAATGCGCTGCTGCTTCCGGAATATTCCTCCAAGGAAAAACTCAAAGAAAGACTTCTCAAAGCTATCACTTACGCCAAAGGATTTGGAATGCTGTGAGAATGGATCGATAATGACGTAGTATATCAAAAAGAAACTCTTTCTCTTTTATTTTTTTTTTAAACCTTTTTTCAGTAACTTTTCTGCTTTTGCGGTGCCGCCGAGTTTTCCCAGAGATGCTTGGTGATGTGCTCCCAGAGATTTCTCCGACCTACGGTAATGACCATATACGGCACGGTGACGGAACTGCAGCCACGCCGTATATGGTCGGCCCCTTTGACGGTACTGACCATATATGGCGTGGCCACAGTTACGCTGGTCGGGTGGACAGCTTTTAGGCCCGTGACCTTGTACACTATAGAAACGCACTGAACAGAACTGGCATTAACGTTGAACCTGCTGAAGAACCCCACTTCTCCCCATGCTCCACTCCCATTCACTCAAGTGTCTCATCGCCGTGGAATGTAATGCATTTTATTTAATTCTTTTCAGTATTTAAGAGTTTAAAGAGAACTCCCCATACACTTTTGTTGTGTTTACTGTAGGTAGTAGCATGTATAGAACTTATAGTGAAACTGTGAAAGTGCACTTATACACACAGTGTACTCCAACTGTTTTTTTTTTTTTATTGAAGTGGATTTGGTTTGGTTTGTTATTTAATAACTACACCAGCACTAGTTGCCAAAACACAAAACTGGCGAACATGGTGCTGATTGTAATCATTGTGATGATTTTTGATTATTGAGTTCTGATGACGTTTTAATTGTCTATAACCCCCTTGTTCCATTCTCAATTTGCAAACTTTAGAAACTGAAGAAAGTAGTCGTGGATGAGGGCGAAAAATCGTAACAACGGAGCCATTTTTTAACGCTTTCAAACATAGTTTTTAATCTAAGTCTTGAAGTGGATGTGCTGTGTTGACAGCATAATACTAGTTCCCTCAGCCCTGGTCAGGGAGGGTCTGTTTGACTGTGAATCATTCTTATGAAAGACCCTCTTGAACACATCCCCTGAAGCACAGCACTAGTGCACCAGCTAAAGTGTATCCATTCACCTGTTAGTCGCTTTGGGGTAAACCTACCGCTAAACTGGGAAATTATTACTAATTCATTTCCTGTAGGCAGTAGAGGTACTTATGGTATGGAAGGTGCTGAAAGTCGGGTTGCTTTTGGTGGTTCAAAACCCACATGCCTACGTTTGACAGGAATTTGATTAGATTTTGTCTAAACAGTCTCTCAGGTGAAAAACAATTATGCAACGCGATTGTTACTCTTGTGTTCACAAAGTATTATTATAAATACGATACAAATAAAAAATCGTATTGAACGGTGGTTTGTTATAATCAATTGTTGTATGAAAGTCAAAATATTGTAGATAGGTAATGAAGATGAATTGAAACAACTCGAATCCTATTTTAGTTTGGAAGAGGTTTTCCTCAAAGAGACAAATAAAACAAAGAGTCACATTTATTATGTTTACTGACTTATTTTCAATGTCATGGACACACCTAAATTAGAATAGTTATTGGTTTCACATTCAATCAGTGGTATTTACAGTTCAGATTAAAATCAAACAGGTTTTCAGTTTCCCTGCTTGGACACACTGAGTACAGAGGACTACCCAACGTATCTGGGAGCACATAATGAAACCACCACAACACAGGGTTCAAACCGACCACCCCATCACCACTCAGGTTCACCTCTGCTACCTCAGAGTTCGTAGCACTATTCTTTCAAAGTCCTACTTATCTCCTTGTGGGCCAACACGGAGGGTCTGAAATATATGCTGTGTAATACTGAGGCTGGGGATAGGAAATTATTAGGAATAATAATGATTAACATTACAGTATTATACAATTTCTCTATTGCTTCCATGGACAGAATGGCTTAATAACGTTTAAGAAATCTTGAATAAAAACAGTTAAACATGTCAGCCATGTCTTACACCAAAAGAATATATGCATTGCATACATGATCCCAGTTTTGACACTCATAATGGAGAACAAAAAGTAATGATAATTAATAATAATAATAATAATAATATACAATGATGTGTAAACAGAACTGCTATAAAGTCTTTGTCATGTTCTTCCTGTAGGGTTCCATGGGCGGGTGGGTGGTTTGGGCGTTTGATTGACCCTTTTCAGACTTCCACAAAGGTCCATTACTACTGGACCTTTTTGTCCTTGTCCGCCATCACCTCCAGCATGTCTTGCGGCTGAACGGATTTCACTTTGGTCTCCATTTCGGTCACCCGCTGCTTCATCTTGGCCTGGGTGGAGGTGAACTCGGCCATGATCTTGGCGAACTTGGTCTGCATGAGGTCCAGGTTCCCCTCCAGCTTCTCCACCTTCTCCTCCAGGTCTTTGGGGTCTGCGCCGGCGTTGGCCACCGCCTCGTCGATCAGGTTGTCCTTCATCAGGATGGCCTTGCCCTTCTCCTCCAGGGCCTTCTTGGCGTCGGGATACTCCATCAGGGCCTCCATCAGGTCGTCCTTGGACAGGGCGAAGAGATCCGAGTAGCCCACGCTGCGGATGTTGGCGGTTCTCCTGTTGCCGGCCTTGCTGCCCTTGATGCCCAAAATACTGATCTCCCCAAAGTACGCGCCGTCGCTCAGCACCACGAACTGCGTCACCCCGTCGTCCGCCACCACGGCCAGCTTGCCCTCCTTGATGATGTACATCTCCCTGCCGATGTCGCCCTTCTTACAGATGTAGTCCCCGGGGCTGAACACCTGAGGCTGCAGCTTCAGCACCAGCTCGATCAGGAGACCCGCCTCGCAGTCCTGGAAGATGCGCACCTTCTTCAGCGTGTCCAGGTGGACGTTGATGGCGATCTCGGCCTTGAGCTTGTCCGGGAGGTTCTTCAGCACCTCCTTCTCGTCGCACGTCTTCTTCTCCGTCCACAGGTAGTCGAACCACTTGATCACCCTGGCCTCCAGGTCCTTGGAGACCTTGCGGAACTGCATGTACTGCTTGATGGAGTCGATCTTGGCTTGGAAGTCGGCGCGCGACGCGTTCATGTTGGAGATCATGGAGCCTACGTTTCCCACGATACTGGCGAAGATCAGCACGCCCGTGAGGAAGTCGGCGATGACGAAGAGGTACTCCACGTCGCGGACCGGCGGCGGGGTCTCTCCGATGGTGGTGAGGGTCAGCGTGGACCAGTACAGGCAGTAGATGTACTTCCTGGCCAGGCGGCCGTACTCGGGGTGGCTGATGTTGGGGTACACCCAGGTGTCCGTGCCGAAGCCGATGGTCTTGGAGATGGCGTAGAAGCCGCACGCGTTCCAGTGGATGATGACCAGGATTTGGAGCACGAGGTTGCTGATGCGGAACATGTTGGGGAAGCTCGTCCGGGTCTCCGTGCGCTCAAAGAACTCCAAGAGTCGGGGGATTTTGCACAGGCGGTTCAGCCGTAACTCGGGATTGTTGTAGCCCAGCCGTAAAAACAGAAGGTCAGTTGGTATCATGGAGATCATGTCGTATTTGAACTGGGACGTGGTCTTGTATTTATCCCTCAGTTTCTTGGAGTCTTTCACGAGAAGGCCTTGTTCCAGGTAACCTGTTGAAGAAACGAGGAATTAACAAAGAGACTGTGGACAAATGGACAGATTTACTCCTGCCAAAGCAACACTTTGAAACACTTAACCCGATTCATTTGTTTATCAATGAATGACAGGGGGAAAAGTATTCCTATTCAAGAACGTACCCGTTCTCGATCTCACAAACGAGTCTGTGTAGTAGATGATGTCTGACGTGTAGTCGAGGAATATCCAGAGCTTTGTGTAGGTATCCTGGAGTTCATTGAAACAGGCTCTGGGATACAAAAGAAGTAAACGTACACAGGTAAAGGTTGGAATTGTGTACAACATGCGGATGAGAGGTCAGTATAGTGGGAGGGGGATTACCTTGTGATGAGCATCATGAGGTTGTAGAACACAGGCATAGCGATGACCGTGAGCCAGCGGTAGTATTTGTCTGTGGCTGGATCCATGATCCAGATCTCTTTCCTGAGAACACAAACTTGTTGTTAGGAGGTTTGAAACAAGATGTTATTCCAAGTCTAGTTGTTGTCATTTGCGTGCCATTCAAAATTGTCCCTGTTATTTTTAAGTGTACCCATCAGACGACGTGTAGGTGGCGTTTTTGGTTACAGAAACAACAGGAGAAGGGTTTGAACTCGCACTGGGACCCCTAGTGGCGACCGGTACTTACGGCGGCTCCTCTTTCTTTTTCTCGTCCTTTTTTGCATCCTTTTTCTCATCTTTCTTCTCATCTTTCTTGTCATCTTTCTTCTCCTCCTTCTCATCTTTCTTATCGTCTTTCTTCTCATCTTTCTTCTCCTCTTCTTTCTTGTCTTCCTCTTTTTTCTCGTCTTTCTTGATTTCATCTTTCTTCTCCTCTTTCTTGCTATAGTTCACAGATTGGATTTTAAATGTGTGGCTTTTAACAGTTGAGAGAGCAGAAGGGGTGGGAGTCGGGAGTGTGGAGGAAGTCTGGTCTAATAGCACGACACCAGTTGCTAGAGATAACTTCAGCAGATGTTCTTTACTGTGTTTCTATTACGCAGTTCTTTGGTCCTTCGGTCGGAAGAGATCTGCTGCTGGCAATTTTCTGCCAGCAGGTGGCAGTATGTTACAAACGTGTTCCAAATAGAAGAACACGTTTAACTTTTTTCTCATTGCCACTACCGCGGACAAGTTGGAAATGTCATTTCATTAAAGGAGCATATTTCAAAGAAATGTCTCTCCTCTAATATGTAACTGTTGACACAATCAGCATAATTAACATCCACTTTGTGATCGGGAGTTCCCAACAAGCACACAAACAGTATGTGCTTGTTGGGTGGAGTGGAGTTTCTGACACTAGGGAGGAAAGGGTCACATTTAGGGTTTATCAGTAAGGGTTATTTATTTATCTATCCGCTACTATAACTATACAACCTAAAGAAAGACTCTAGTCTAATTGATGCTAAGAACTATTTAAAAGGGTTTTGTTATTCAACAATATATAGTTTCTATGGGGAATATAGGAAATTAGTTTAAAACGTGCGAGTGCACACTTACTCATCTGTATTGTTGCAGTTATTCATATTGTAAGCAGCCAGTGGCCACTTACTAAAAAAACACAAACCAACACATTTGATCATAAAGCTACTCTGTATGATCCAACGACTATAACCACTAACCACATGCTTATTAACGACACTGATCATTCTGACGGTCTGAGGGTATTTAGTGCTGGCTTTAAGATGAACTGTTCACTGGTGAAACTTCAATACCCACAGAAGTGGTGGTCAGGATACACACTCACACAATGCACGTATACAATACTTTCCTTTGTCTTCGAAACCATTTGATTCAGTTAATTTGATGCAAACCCTTTTCATTTGTTATTTATTATTATTTTACTGCTCCTACATTCAACAACTTTCTGAACTATACAAGCGGGGCTATTGCTAGTAGAGATATTACGTTAAGTTAAAATTAAGATCAGGATAACATCACCACGTTTCATTTTGCATTGGATTTAGATTTTCGATGTTTTCATGTAACCCAGTTTTCCTTGATGATATACACGATATAAAAAAAAAAGGCATCGTACG
>JAOPJL010000017.1:4741351-4758502 GCA_027123545.1 Trisopterus esmarkii
CCTCTCCACCTCCTTTCTGGACCTCTTTCCCCCTCCCTTCTCCCTCAACCTTCTCCTCTCCACCTCCTTTCTGGACCCTCTCCACCTCCTTTCTGGACCTCTTTCCCCCTCCCTTCTCCCTCAACCCTCTCCTCTCCACCTCCATTCTGGACCCTCTCCCTCCTCTCCACCTCCTTTCTTGACCTCTGGACCCCTTCCTCCTCCAGGGGAGTCCAGGCCTGGTGGTCTGGTCTTGCAGGAGGACATCTGGGATGAGGACGTGGACCTCCTCCAGAAGCTCCTGGGACGATGGAACGACCTCGTGGATCGCTCTGGACATGAGTAAGACCCTCTCAGACCAGCCCCCCCCCCCCCCCCTCTCTCTGGTGGGACTCACCCCCCCGGGATGTGTGTGTAGAATGAGTGTGTGTAGAGCCATAGTACTTTATTCATTCCAGATGGGTAATCTGGGTGCCACAGCAGAAAATACTGGACAGTGGGAGAAAGATTATGAAAAGTAATTGTACAATATTATACAATATGTCGGTATACACATAAAGAGAAGCAGAATTTAAAAAAATGGATGAATCTAAATAAATAAAATAAAAAGGTACATACAATATTTCTATCGATATATAATTTGCACCATTAGGATTAAAATATATAACAAATGAAGCCTAAGTATACAATATGTCTAAATATACATAAAGAGTAGCAGTAGAATTAAAAGACGATAAACGGTAAATAAATAAATAAATAAAATACATACAAAGAATATGTCTATATGCGCATAAATATTATAGCAGTAGAATTAAAAGAGATAAAAAGTAAATAAATAAAATAAGTAAACACATAGATATATGATAAAGAGTAGCAGTAGAGGCGTGTGTGTGTTTGTGTGTTTTTCCGTATTGCTTCACTTGTTATCGTTTAGACGACCGACCGGTCTCCCCGCTCATGACAAGGTCGCCCCTCCCTCTTGTCACAGGATCAAGGCGGTGTTTGAGGTGCACTCCGAGCTACAGGAGAGCGTCAGGTCGGAGGTCACCGCCAGGCTGACCTGGCCCTCGCTGCTCAACTACACCCACCGGTTGGTGTTTCCTCCGACCAACGCCAACAGCTCCTCGGTGAGTTCAGAGTCCCCGGCCGCTAATCCCGCCGTCCTAATCCCTTCAGTCGGGAAGGACGTCGTGCTGTCACATAAAAAAAACGAACGCTGAGACCGATCCTTATGAGGTCTTTATTGGTTGTAGTGAGCAGGAATGTGCTAGTAGTATTTTTTTAGTCACAGTGTAAATACTGCCACCTACTGCTGGACCGTCTACCTTGCACGTTGCCCGTGTTGTTCTCGTCTTACTGTTAACCTCTCACCACATTCCATGGTCCAAATATTTCACATTTCTGCACAAACTGTGCAGCGCTTTCATTTCAAAATAAATATAATTTAAGTATTCTTTATATAATTAACGTATTGGGGTTTTAGGGGTTAGTAAATATATATATATATATATTTTTTTTTTTATGTTTGATTACTTACTATATTTATTGTTATTAGTATGTACCAAGCAGACATGTTCCTGTTATGTGTAACTTACTTGGATTCTGATTCTGAATTCTGATTCTGATACTTCTCTGAGCTGAGTTCTCCTGTTTAACTATAGTTCTGTGAGCTGGGTTCTCCTGTTTAACTATAGCTCTGTGAGCTGGGTTCTCCTGTTTAACAATAGTTCTGTGAGCTGGGTTCTCCTGTTTAACTATAGTTCTGTGAGCTGAGTTCTCCTGTTTAACTATAGTTCTGTGAGCTGGGTTCTCCTGTTTAACTATAGCTCTGTGACCTGGGTTCTCCTGTTTAACTATAGCTCTGTGAGCTGGGTTCTCCTGTTTAACTATAGCTCTGTGAGCTGGGTTCTCCTGTGTGAATACGGTTCTGTCCAGGATGAGGAGGTGGTTCTTGAGAACCCGGCTGATGCTCCGGTCTACGTTCAGCTTCTCCCCCTGGCTCTGTTCCCCAGTCCGTCCGTGTTTTCCGGAAAACTAGCCGACAGGTCTGAACAAAATCTGGTGTTTGATTTAATTTACTTTAAGCGACAATATCAATATTTACCAGACGGTCTCCCACCTCACAGGGTGCCGTGGGCAAATCTATCCAACATCAACATTGACACTAAAACTCTGGAATTCTACGTGCACCAACATCCAGTGAGTCTCCATAGAAACAATAAACCATTAATACTGCTCAAATATTGGCATTTATTTGAAGGGGATTTAAAACAAAGAAGCATCTTGTGTTAACCTGCGAGTGTGTGTATGTGTGTGTGTGCGTGTGCGTGTGCCTGTGTTTATGTGTGTGTGCGCGTGCGTGCGTGTGTGTGTGTGTGCGTGCGTGCGTGCGTGCGTGCGTGTGTGCGTGTGCGTGTGTGTGTGCGTGTGTGTCTAAAGTCAGCACCAGAGAGCAGTGGTCCCGGGTTCCTCCGGGGACCCTCTGAGTCCTCGGTCTACAGCATGCTCCTCCAGCCGGGGGAAAGCAAGTCCTTCACCGTGAGGTTCACCCCCAGCAGCGACCACAGCGTCTCCTCCCTGCTCATAGTCAGGTACGCCGTTCTTCCCGCGGAGACCACGCCCCCACACCAAAGTAACTGGGTTCGATCCCCACATGGAATTCCCGTACACTACATTCCTGTAAAACGGGAATGTGGTAAAAAAATAAATAGTGGGATGCATCTCTGAACGCATATATTATATATATATATATATATATATATATATATATATACTGTTTATGTATAATATATGTATATTATATATCTTATAATTATATATCTTCCTGTAGGAAGAAGAAAGTGATATATTTCCGTCTTCCTACAGGAACTCATCATGCAAAGAACTTGCGACAAGACAGTATTCCCCAGTGAATATCCTTGTACATCTGCCTTTTGTATTTTAGTAGTCTCTATATTTCCTTCTTCACTGCACCGACATATCAAGGAATAAGTTCCTTGCATGTTTAAAGTTGCCTGGCAGTAAAGCTTTATCTGATTCTGATGAAGTTTGGTTCAACCTGGTACCGGTTGGGTGTACCTGACATAGTGGCCGTGGAGTAAACATGTCGTGTATCTGTTCAGGAACAACCTGACCGTGATGGACGTGCTGCTGCTGGAGGGGCAGGGAGTCCGGGAACACCTGAGGGTGGGCAGGAAGACCCCCGGACCCGACGGGTACATCAGCTTCAAGGTGACGGAGGCGCTGCTCAGACACTGCACTACCGGCCGTGAGTTTCACTTGTTGACTTCTCTCAGATCGTAAGTTCACTTGGTTTCATGTCCCAGATAATGAGTTCACTTGTATACATGTTTGAGCATTAGCTGATGCTCAGTCTTTGAATACCGGACAAAAACAATAATACTAAATCCTAAAGCCTATTTTCTCACTAGGCCTACATAATTTTTTTTTATTTGATACAGTTACATTTGTTGTTGAAAATATGTAAAAAAAAAAAAAATCAACCCTGAATGTTGATCACTGTCCACCCTAAGCGGTCTGTCGTTCTGCTCGCATGCCTAAGCCTCTGGCCTGTGTTTCATTCCAGAGACCAACCCGAAGGAGCCCACCCATTCTCTGCGCCGGTCCTTCAAGGTGGAGAACGCCGGTGTGCTGCCGGTGCACGTCACCTCAGCGCAGATCGACAGACACGCGTGCGGAGGACACGGCTTCACCGTCGTGGACTGTCAGGAGTTCGTCATCCAACCAAACTCCTCCAGAGAGCTCGTCATACTGTGAGTGGATGTCCGTTTTGAAGCAGTTCCTCTTTTACTTCCGTTTTGTTTTTGTCTCAGCGGTTCGTTGACTGTCCTTCCCCCCCCCTCCCCCGCGCCAGGTTCACGCCGGATTTCTCCGCGTCCCGAGTGATCCAGGAGCTGAGGCTGGTGACACGTGGGGGTTCCGAATTCGTGTTTGTCCTGAACGCCTCGCTGCCCCACCACATGCTGGGGGCCTGCGCCAAGACCCTACCGCGGCCGGCCTGGGAGTGGGACTTCTGTCTGCTGGTCTCCCTCGTCATGAGGTGGGTGCCCCTAGGTGTCTCTATCACTGCTTCGCCCCCCCCCTTGGGGACTCAAATCCCTGACTGACTGAGCCCGGGTGAATGTGTGTGTGTGAATGGGTGAATGTGTGTATGTAATGGGTGTTTGATTGAATGTATGTGTCGAATAAGTGTATGTGTATGTCTGTATAGAGTGTGTGGAAAAGGTGAGTGTGTGTTATAGTGGGTGGGGGCGGGGGGGGGCGGCGAATGTGCGTTTGTGTCGGTTACTGTTGTAAAGTCTGTACACTCACACGCCACATCGGGTTGATCTCCTCAAGCCTTCTGGTGATGAATTAATTTGAACCGTTTCTTTCCCCACTTTCCCCCCCCCCCCCCAGTTTCATGTTGCTGTTGGTGGGAGCCCTGGCCTACCTGGAGGCCTGGCGCCACTGGGAGACTTTCACGACACATCTCTCCATGGAGGCTGACCGAGAAACCGACAGCTCAGCACCGTGAGTCTGTCCCCACCAGGGGCGTTTCCCTACTGGTTTATAAGGGCCGGTCCAGCGACGGCTCATATTAACGTAGGGGTGGGAGAATGTACATTTCACAAAGATCCACTTGTTTTGTCATAGAAACGATCACGTCTCACGTCCGGATCTTTGCCCCAATTACTGACTCGATGACAGCCTTTTTCGTTCTTTCTGCACATTTCCAGCTAGTGACCCCTGTTTTGACCTTTAAATCAATGAATAAACTAAAATTGTTCTGAGTAGACGACACGTGTTCACACCTACGACTCAACCTCCTCCTCCCTCCAGCTCCGACGACCCCCGTGGCCCCCCGCTGAGCTCCAGAGGGGCCTACGGCCCTGGGGGCGGGGCCTCTCATATCGGCGGTCGCCACGGCAACGGACGCCTGGCCTTACCCGATGTGGGCGGTCCAGACAGGAAGCCCAGGGCGGGCGGTCTGTGTGCCGTCGCGCATTGGACGACTCTCTCCCGGCCGGCCAATGGGAGCGCCTTAGGCTCATCTCAGCCGGCCAATCGGAAGGCTCAGGGCGGCAGGCAGCTGCCATCAGTGGGGATGGGTGAGGTTGAGGGTCAGCCCGGAGCAGTGAGAGAACTGTGGCCTGGGGTGGAGGAGGAGGAAGAGGAGGAGGAGGAGGAGGATGAGGAGGATGAGGAGGAGGAGGGGGAGGGGGAGGAGGAGGAGGACACCAGTCTGCTGGAGGTCTTGGACCAGGACGACGAGCTCATCTCTCTCCCAGGTACCCGGGTTTACTACTCATACCCAGCAGGTCAGACGACCAGATACCTCTCTTATATACGTATATTACAAACCTATATATATATATATCTTACAATTTTGCACTGATGGTTGTTAAAACTTGAAATTGAAGGTTTGTGGCTTCTCCTTCCATGCATTTGGGGTTTCTTGTGGCTGGTATGATACTGTCAGGCTGGAGAGGGTTTCAAAGGGTTTGTGTTTTGTAGTCTGACATCATCACTGTACTGGTGTCCTTTTCTGCAGAGCCAGAGCTCATTGTGAAAGTGCAAGCTAAGACCAAAGAACAGAAGAAGAAGAAGAAGAAAAAGAAGAGGAAGAGGAAGGAGGAGAAGAAAGAGCAAGAGGAGGAGGAGGAGGAGGGGGTGGAGGGGGAGCAGCAGGAGGAGGAGGGGGAGGAAGTGGAGGGGGAGCAGGAGGTGGAGGAGCCGGAGCAAGAAGAGGATGGGGCGGACAGGGAAAAGAAAGTCAGGACTCATGGAGACGAGCTAAAAGACCTGCAGGACGAGGATGCCTCTTCCACCGCCACCGACACCTCCACCACCGACACCTCCACCGCCGACACCTCCACCACTGACACCTCCACCACCGACCAGGAGCCCTTAACCAGAGAGGTACTATTATACCATTAGTGTGGTTTCATCATTCATTCATCATTCATCCTCCTGGCTACAGAGAAACGTCCAAGTAGCCAACTCTGGAGTCGATGTCTTGACACCAATTTAGAAAACTCATGCCTAGACTGACTAATACGCATGCTCCAGCTTGGTGACCAGCTAATTTGTATCTTACATCCATGAGTAGTGCGCATGCTGTCATTTGATAACCGATCTGTTGGTTCATTTATTTGCATCGTTTGCTTTGTTACAGGAACCGGTGAGAAAGAAAGGAAGGACTGTGAGCTTTGAAACCAGAAAAGAGGAAACATCAGATCTCCCTGTCACATCCAAAACCCAGACACCGGGAACTCCCAAACCAGACAGCCAATCAGGAACAGGAACCAACACAAGAGACAGCCTATCAGGAGCAGGAACCAACACAAGAGACAGCCTATCAGGAGCAGGAACCAACACAAGAGACAGCCTATCAGGAACAGGAGCCAACACAAGTGAAAGCCTATCAGGAACAGGAATCAGCAGGAGAGACAGCCAATTAGGAACAGGTTCCACCACCACGAGAGAAACCCAATCAGATACTGGATCCACCAGGAGAGACAGCCAATCAGATATAGGAACCACCTGGACAGACAGCGAATCAAGAACAGGAACCCCCAGTAGAGACAGCGAATCAGGAATGGGATACCCCAGGAGTGGCAGCCAACCAACCACAGCTAGGTGTCTTCATGTCGTTTCAAGGCAAGAAAAGTCGATTAACCTCCTTTCTCTCTGCAATCTAAGTGGTATTCAATCAAACGTATATTGTATCTTACTGATATGAAACCTCTATTCTCTGTTCCAGTCCTGTTCCAGAGCTGCCCTATGTGGAGCCAAAAGACCTGACCTTCCCACCCAGCTCTCCTCGGTCCCCCTCCAGTGTCCCCGAGACCGAAACCTCGCCCAAAAACAGCTGTAGGCCTTCTTCAGTCTTGTTTTAACCCTAGCTGTGCAGCTTTATGTCTACAGCACATCACAACACAGGGTTCCACTGTAAGTTGTCCTAAGTTGTGCTGTGTGTTAAACTATTTCCACAGTCTCGGAGGCACAGGAAGACAACCACCCCCCTCAAATCTCACCGCGACAAAGCCGCCCTGTTCTAGACCTGGACTTCTGTAACAACGTTTTCCCAGAGCTGGACCACTGTATAGCCTCAGAGGAGGACAAGGACTTGGACCCTCCTGAATGGGATCTTCCCCTGTCCACTTGTTGCAGCCGTGAGTCTGTTCCTGCCTTAAAGCTGTTGTTATCACCACCCTGTCATTTCACACATGTCATCCCCTCCCTGTCTTCACCATGATGTCATCACCACTATGTCATTAGCACTCTTATCACTGCCACCCTATCATCACAACCACGTCATTGTCACTCTTGTCATTACCTCACAGCTCATAGTCATACCCATCCTGGCATTACCATGATGTCATCATCATCCCCATGTCAACACCACCCTGTCATTGCCACCACTTACCAATCTATACTCACTCCGGTCCATATATGATCACAAAGGAACAATCATTGTTTGTTTATTTACAACGGTCGAAATCATGACGATTATACATTGTGGAACAGACGGGGGGGGGGGATTCATCAGGGTCTCCCTCTGTGTTCTGCACCACAACAGAGGTGGCCACTCTTCAGCAGATCTCAGTGCAGACCAGGAACACAGAACTCTTCCTGAGGAGGGCCATGTTGGGGCTGTGCTCACCTCCGCCGGGACTCCCTGCCCCCCTGCCCGTGGACGGTTACAGAAACCTCCTGGACGCCACGAGGTCGGTAGCCCTGAGGGTTCCCGCCGCTCAGACCTGATTGTTGTCGTCCGCTTTTGACAGCGATTGATGTGTACCGCACAGAGAGGTCATTGAGGTCCATAATTATCCGATTTATGATTCGGTGTGGAATAGCTGCTCGAGGAATGCAGTCATTCAACTGTATAATTACAGCCAGATATACAGACGTAGTTTCTCAGGAAAAGAATATTGTTGCTCTGCGACCAGTTGGAGATATCTCAACAGTGTATAACGTCGGCCTTTCCGTTACGGGCGTGAGCTTGGGCTCGCTCACCCAATATGTGTAACACATATGTGTAGCAGCAGAGCACCTGAGACCTTGAGTTTTATTCCAGTGATGAAATCAGGAGGGCTCCTGGGACCGGGCGGATCCCAGACCAGATCCAGGAACAGGACCCCAGCTCTGCTGCAGTGCCCGCTGGCTACGACCGGAGTCCAGGTGAGGAGAGGACCCCTCGCTGCCCGTTAGGATGAAGCCAGTGTTATTGTTGACGGGGCAGGATAGTGTAGTGGCTAGTACCACTCCATGCTGTTTGAGTCATCCTTTTAACAGGATGCCCTGACCCCTTTCTGCTCCTTAACGACGACTATCTGAATGCTTTTAAGTTGGATAAAGTTTCTAAATGACTCAATGGTTTATAAATCCTGAAAAAATGTAACCTATCCGTCTTAACTGCTTATTATTTCAAGGAATTAAATGTGTATGTGTTAAAGGTATGATATGTGACATTTCCTAAATATCTAAAAACGACTAGTCCTATGTACACTTAAAAAATAAAAAAATATAAAAAATAATTAAAATCAGAGCAAAACTTAAATTTATTCATGGTAGTTGAATCGAATTAGATCAAAAATGGTACGGTAATGTTCCAACATCACCACAGCAGACTCAGTTATTTTTTGTATGATTGTTTTGATCACAAATCACAAAGAAGTTACATGTGATATATCATCCCTCTTGGTGGGGTCCCCCATTATGTTAACATCTCCTTAGGTGCTCCTGGGAAGTGGCGACCAGAGAATCCAGCGCACAGAATCCTGAAACACACCACCTCAGTGGACAGTTATGGCTCTGAAAGGTACCCCGCCAACATCACGTTAAAGGTGACATGTTATACCACCAGGTGTGAGTGTGATTAGCTGCTACAAGCGACGTGTCCATCTTGACAGATACAATTGATGGATAGATGAGCAACGTTTGCTACAGTCCACTGGGTTGGCTGGTAGACTGATCTATCCAGCACACATCTAGTTGGACACGCCCACTTGTGATGTCAGAAGAGGTCGATTTTCAAAATGGCTTGTAACGGCTAATCATACTCACACCTGGGGGCATAAGATGTCACCTTTAAGATCACTGTGTTATGCGATGAAAAAAGATGTTCAAAAATATCTAGGTAGGTAAATAATTGCAATGTGCATATATAATTATCAATAAGATGTGCATATAGATAACATATATTAAGTATACATATAATGTACAATATATAATATATATATATGATATAAGTATAATGCATCTCATGAAAATGTGCATCACATAGTGTCTTCAAAATAAATCATACTCATTCCAACTAACTTCACACAGACATGCAGTTTGCCTACAGAGGACTTGACCTGCCCTTCTCTCTCCACACCCCCAGGTTGTGGACTCCTCTGGTCACACCGGCCTCTCCGGACGTCAGTCCTGATAACTCCTTCTCAGCATTCGGACCCAGCAATACCTTCAACCTGAGCAGAGGTTCTCCTTTCTCTATGAAGATGTTTAAACAATCTACTCGTGAAATATTTTCTTAAAATAATAATAATAAAAAATTGAAATATATATGTATATATATATAAATGTATATATATACATATATTTAAATCTTTGTTGAATACTTGTAAAATGTAAAATAATATTTGGATAAAATAGATAATTTGGTAATGGTCCTGACTTAAATAAATATATCTTTTGTTTGTGTATCAGTGTTTAAAGGAATAAATGAGGCCAAGAAGCCAGTTCCGCAACAAAGCTCGGCTGAACCGACGCTGGCGGTGTCGTCATCGTCGGCGGCATCTGCATTGTCGTCGTCTTCTATCTGGGACGCGGCCCCCAGTGACCCTCTCACAACCTGGTCCACTAGCTGCGGCTCGCCCACCATCCCCACCACGGTAAGGTCCGGTTCCTCACACAGCTTGGTCCTCACACAGCTAGGTCCTCACACAGTTAGGTCCTCACACAGTTAGGTCCTCACACAGCTAGGTCCTCACACAGCTAGGTCCTCACACAGCTAGGTCCTCAAAGAGTTAGGTCTTCATTGAGCTAGGTCCTCACACAGCTAGATCCTCACACAGCTAGATCCTCACACAGCTAGATCCTCACACAGTTGGGTCGTCATACAATGAGTATCCCACACAGCAAAGTCTAGGCTCCCACAGTGAGGTCCTCAGTTAGGTCCTCACACAGTTATGTCCTCACACCATTATGTAACATTATATTACATTGTTTGCTTTACTACCAAAGTGACTCTGTTATCCAGAAGAACTGTAATGTAATAAGGATATATTAGGGGTGAGAGGCATTTTGTTTGTTAACAGTGAGATGCATATGAATGTCCCTTAAAGACTGCTCCCTAATTACAGTATGTAACCAAGGAGCAGGTATACGGGTTAGGGTTAGACACTGGCAGCTCAAAGACAGTGATTCAAACACCCTAGCCACGGAACTATCTGCCCTTGAAGGTTGAGCCAACTCCAAATTGAGAATACAAGAACAACACAAGATCGTGTTAGAAACATTCCCATTGTGTTCTTTCCTCCTGCAGTCCATCTTCACCACCTCTGGAAACACCTGGTCCACCACTGGCCCGTTCAGCAGCCCCGTGTGGTCCATCAGCCCCACGCAGCACCACTGTTTCACCACGCCCTCTATTGACACGCCCACCCCCCCCGAGGCTCCGCCGTCTCCGGGGGAGCTGAGCCCGACCTATAACCCCTGGAGCCAGTGGCGGCCCATGTTGAGGAGGCGGGGCTCTGAACCCTGGCCCAGCCCTCCCCAGGATTCCATTTGAGGATTGGTGGCGGGAAGAAAAACGACTTTTGCTACAACACACAATTTTAACACAGGTCCCCACACAGTGAGGTCCTAGCTACAGTAAGGTTCCCACAGTGAGGTGCCAACTACAGTAAGGTCCCCACAGTGAGGTCCTAACTACAGTAAGGTCCCCACACAGTGGTCCTAACTACAGTAAGGTCCCCACACAGTGAGGTCCTAACTACAATAATGTCCCCACAGTGGTCCTGACTACAGTAAGGTCCCCACACAGTGAGGTCCTAACTACAATAATGTCCCCACACAGTGGTCCTCACTACAGTAAGGTCCCCACAGTGAGGTCCTAACTACAGTGATCTCACCACACAGTGAGGTCCTAACTACAATAAGGTCCCCACACAATGAGGTCCTAACTACAGTAATGTCCCCACACAGTGGTCCTAACTACAGTAAGGTCCACACAGTGAGGTCCTAACTACAGTAAGGTCCACACAGTGAGGTCCTAACTACAGTAACGTCCCCACACAGTAAGGTCCCAGCTACAGTAAGGTCCTAACTACAGTAAGGTCCCAGCTACAGTAATGTCCCCACACAATGAGGTCCTAACTACAGTAATGTCCCCACACAGTGAGGTCCTAACTACAGTAAGGTCCACACAGTGAGGTCTCAGCTACAGTAAGGTCCCAGCTACAGTAAGGTCCTAACAGTAAGGTCCACACAGTGAGGTCCTAACTACAGCAAGGTCCCCACACAGTGAGGTCTTAAGGTTCAATTCAGGTCCTCACACATCAAGAGCCTCATAAAGTGAGGCTTTCTCAAAGTGAGGTCACCCGCTCTCCTATTAAGGATATGAAGACGTGTTTAACGGCCAGCTTCATCTCAAATTGAAACATGGGGATGTTCTTTTAGTCTGCTAGACCTCTTCTCTCCTTCTCGCTTATTACGTTCTCGTAATATATGACATTAAATTAAACTGTTAAACTGATCTACAGCGAAGTTTAACCACCATCAAATCTTGATGGACCGCTCTGACAATCACGATTTCTCTATACAGAAATGAGCAAATCTAATTTTAACAGATTCGAATAAAATGTACAAGGTTTAAATGATTAATCTTTAATAGGTTTTCAACAGCAAATCAAATATATCTTCATGGAGTCTCTTCACCAACAAAGTTTGGTTCCCTTTAAAAAACGATCAACGCAAATGAACAAACGTGACAACACTGCACCGATACTTCAATAAAACATGCACTCCATGACACCAACCAGTTTCAGTTTTCGTGTGGTGTCGACGTGTCACAGTGTTACACCGTTAAAAGAACCAGTTCCGCAAGGCACCAAGTGGGGGGAACAAGATGGACGCTCTTGTTTTTTTTCATTTGGGTCAGGGCTGCTGGAGTGAGTTGGCCAGCAGCCTCCGTAACTTCTCCGGATCGCACTCGGTCATGACGACCACGCGGTGAGGCTTCTTCAGCATGTCCGTGGGGTCCAGCGCCATCATCCCCCGGCACACGCTGCCCTGCAGCTCCACGTGGACACCGCACTCTGTGCTCTTGGTCACCACGGTGGCGTCGATGCAGGCGGCCATGGCGTAGGAGTCGTAGGACACGAAGCCCGGGCCGAAGAGCACGTCGCGCTTGGTCTTCATGGCCCCCGGCGAGTACGCCCAGCACTTGGAGGTCAGCAGCTTCATGAAGCGTGCGGCCGGAAAGTCCTGGTTCAGCATCTCCTGGAAGAACTCCTGGACACATCGGAGACACGAGAGCAACCGCCCCCCCCCCGGGGGATGGGATGGGATAGGCTAGTGAGGATAGGATGCCAATCGGCCAGCTCTCATCTGGGAGAACGGGGCGTTTCACTTTCTTTTGTTTCAGGTTTGCTTTGAGAAATCATTGCTCGAGGCAAGGATCTGTGAGTGGATGATTGTCTACTTTCAGCTAATGCAAACTAGTACACTGTAAGAAAGTGACTATAAAGGTTACAAATCCACACTCTGTAGACTGGCCACTGGACAAATACTTAAAATCCCCTCTTCATTCTCTCACACAAATGAGTGACGATAAAGGGAACCAGGTGTAACTCCACCCCTTTCCGTTTTAGTTAGTAGTGCTTTTGCATAGTGGAACTGCAGGCTCTGAGATTGGCACGAGAGCCACGTGCTGTGGATCGCGTCCTTAATAATGCGCACAGACTGCAGGATAAAAGTCTAAAAGGTTGTTTGACTCCAGCTGAAAGGTCGTGGGGTAAACCTGATAGGTTGAGGGTTCAACCTCCCGTCTGTGTGATGTCGGGGGGAGGGTTGTGTGCGGGGTGGGGACTACTCACCCAGGTGAGTTTGTTTCTGCAGCAGTACTCCATGGTGGCAATGTGTGTCGGGCAGCGGAACTCCTCCAGAACGATGTAGGCAGACTCCGGGTCGGTCACAAAGTTGAACTCCCCACATAGTGTCACGTTACCCTTCCCTGTCAAAGAAACACGTTGTGCGTGTTTGTACAGTTTCTATTTTTCTGAAAGGTTTCAGACCCCCTTTGTCAATCACTTTGGATAAACGTGTCTAGAGTTTTCCTCTGCTGCTAAATGATTAAGATGTCGATGGGAATCGTACAAGGCTGAATGTGATGTTATGTTCGCACTCACCTTCCATGTTCCCCCCCATGATGAAGAGGTCTTTGAGGCGGTCTGGGAAGCCCGGGTCCATCCTCACTGCCATGGCCAGGTTTGTGAGCGGGCCCAGGGCCACTAGGGACACCTGCGGCACAAATAAAAAACCCGGTTTAAGATCACAATCCCAGGGGGACAAGACAGCGACAGAGCACCAGTTAAACAGCACCACCGGGTTGGTGGTCTCTTTCCCCCCCCCCACGCCACCTGGTTCGGGTTTTCCGACACGAGTCTGATCATGGCGTTGACGGCGTGCTCCTTCTGGAGCTTCTCCCTCCAGTCCGGGTCGCGGTCTTCGAGGATGTCCCCCAGACCGTCGCTGCCGAAGTGATCCTTAGGCAGTCCTGAGGCCCCGACGAGAGGGCCGCCCAAGCCCTGGAACACCGGGATCTGGGCAAAGGTGTCAACCATGTTCCGTCTATGTATCACTTGTTGTTGGTGTGTTGTTGATAGCAACACATACAATCAGTCTGTTCAATTGTACAGAACAAAGACACAAAAGCAATCAGGATATGTCAAATCGACCTTCAATCTTTCAATTTTACATTTGTTGATATTTAAAATCAATCGTTTCTTTGTTTCCCTGGTGTATTTTTCAATCAGGCATCATATTTACATATATATATATATATACATATATATATATACTGATATATACTGATTTTTTTCTACGGTACTTACCTCCTCACGTTTACAGACTGCCAGCACCCTCAACACATTCTGGCACACATTTTCCAGGGACGTGTTCCCAAAACAGCAGGTCACACCAAGGACCTCGACGTCGGGGGCGGCCAGAGCCATCATGATGGCCTGGGCATCGTCGATTCCACAGTCCGTGTCGATGATCAACAATTTCTTGGCCATGTTTCTTTCTAGAAACCAAAGCGGCTGCTCAGTGAGAGGTAAGAAAAAAACTACTTTAAATAGTTGTGCTCTTAAAGGGACACAGTGGGTCTTCTCATCAATGAATGATAAGTTAAGTTAACCATTCAACGTGTCCTATTAACAGTAAATAAAAGTCTGGTGCAACCTATCGTATTACTATATTACAGCTATATAACCGTGAAACTGTTGTTGAATATGGCGTGGATAACTTAAATAAACAAATAAAAACGTTATATTAAGTTTAGTTAACAGTTCAACTAACTCAAGTTGATCGCTTCATGAATGAATCATATGAAATTAAAATCTGAGGCGAATCTCATAGCGCAGACTTGGGTATCAATTTGTGTGTTTAATATTGCTCATTAAATGCACATTTTATTGTCAATAGGCATTTGGTTTAAATGGGAATGATCTGTAAGGTCGTATTACAATTCAGTAACCTTTTTAGAGGTCACGATCTCATTTGTAGTCTTTTAATCTCGTTAACACCTTTCTCAACCTTCCTAGTGGAAACTCCCTAGTTTCCACTGAGAAGGTTATTTAGGACAAGATATCGGGAATTGTACAACAGAAGCTCTTAACAAGTTTCCTACCTCCAACCCAGTAAAGATTGGCCCTGAGGTTAATGCGCTGACTGATCTTTCATCGGGTGGTAGGGTCAAAAACGCCTTCAACCCGGGGATATCCTTCAGAAAATAAAAACTCGTATCTGCATTTCGTCAACGCGGTACAACGTTGAGGAGATAATATTTAAATATACGACAATTATTTGTGTCTTGTTTTCTACTTTTGTTTTGCAATCAGGCCTGCATTTAGGTGTTATTAGTTTTGACAGAATAACCCGTCTAAAGAGTGGTACAGTCCACATTATCTCGCAGAATGCGGAAGTCAGGACGGGTAAGGATGTGCTGTTTTATTTGTTTATAAATGGTCAACACCATCTTATTATTGGATGCATGGCTGGATTGCATATATTGTGTACCCATGATTATTGCGTAGTTAAAAATATACATTTAAAATAGGTATAAAATGTGTCCAGAGCTGCTATAGTGGTGCGTATTTGATGCCCACTACAAACAGCTGATGTGATGTGACGGACAGAGCCATCACAGTGTGCTAAAATATAGGCTCCGTTTGTAGTTGTTTATAATGGCTGGAGAGTTGCGGTCGATTGTAATGTAATTCCTTGCTGTGTGAAACACAAAACACACAAAACTCCACATGCTTGTGGAATGGAGTCAGGTGGGTTTTTGCACAGGTGCTTCTAGCTGCGTTTCTGAACACAACGCCGTGTCTGCTCCTATATTCTACTATAGAATGCTGACGGAAACACATTTTTAAAGAGCCAGTGAACCCCAATCTTTTTTTTTTTTATATTTGACTTTAAATAATAATGGCATGTTCTCGCTGTTACTTAAATAAGAAGGCAATTTAAAGAAAACAGGAGTGTGTTTCCGTGGAGCTGTCTCTTTAATGACACTGACTGATGTGTGATGCTTATCTCCATGTCAATTGGACAGCTGGTCAAGTTCCCCTCCGGGGGCCAAGAAGCCGCTCAAGCAAGATTTTAATATTAGATGCAACAAGTCTTTGATTTTCATTAGTGAACGAACCTGTGTACCTATTAATGTGTTGATAAATGTCTATTATTTCTAATATAATATAAAAAAAATAATATTATATGTATGCATATTTGGTCTAATATTGTGAAATTAAGAGCATTTCCCTGGATAGAACAACTTAAGCTCCTTTGATCACAATTGGTGATTGGTATTGCACCTATTGGATCAATCAGTTTTCCTCAACATTTGAGGGCCAGGCTGGCTAGACCATATTTGTCGTTGCATGTTGACGTTCCAGTACGTCAACTTCAATCATCGCTGTAATTAACGAAACCATCCCTCTGGTCCTCAGATTAAATAATCATCCCCATTCGACTCCACCACCACCACCGCTGTCTGGCTCCGACACTCGGCTCTCCGCCCTCTCTCCCGGCCCCGTCCAACCACGAGGTTCGATGCCGAATCCGCCAGAAGGTCAGGAAGCAAACTGTTGTGCTCTGGCTGACCGGCCGCCGCCACAGAGGCCCGGCGAGCAGGAAGATGGCCGCGGCGCCGCGTTTAGCTCCCTCTCATCTCAGGACACGCCCAAACCACGTCGGGCGTCCAGCGCCGAACTCCACATCCAGTGGACCTGTCCCGTCACGCACTCCCAGGAGACGTTCTACACGGTGTGCTCCGACTACGCCCTCCTGAACCAGGCCACGGCCGTGTACTGCCCCCGACCGGACACCGCCGCCGCCGCCGCCGCCGCCGCCGCCGCCATCAGCAGCAGAGACGCAGGGCCCAAGGTACACGAAGAGGGGGCTCTTATTGTGAAGCCGCTGCTGGAGCTCAGTCAGATAGAGGTCACCAGCGTGGCATCAGACGGGGACTACGATATGGATGAGATGTCCGCCCAAAACAAGCCCATCCTCGCCTGGGAGATCGACACCACGGACTTCGCCGCCGTTCTGACAAGAAAGAGTAAAACCAGTGAGTCATTTTAATACTTTGGATCGGGTAAGTTCATACAGCAAACCAGTGCCGTGTCTAAACTAGTCTACAAGGGGTGGCCCGGGAGTGGTACAGAACGACACCCGTCATTTTCAGAACTGTGCAGAGAATGTATACCAAAATGTACATTTAATTTGTGTCCCAGAATTTGGTTGCACAATTACTGCATTGGAAAAAGAATAAATCTTTTGTAGGGGCATGGGCCGACCAGGTTCAGGTGTTCACGTGTGTGTGTGTGTGTGTGTGTGTGTGTGTGTGTGTGTGTGTGTGTGTGTGTGTGTGTG
>JAOPJL010000017.1:4761326-4778768 GCA_027123545.1 Trisopterus esmarkii
CGTACACGCTATCACTGGTTACAACACTCGCTGTCTGCCTTGGCGGAGGTCTGCGCTCTCCGAGTGCTTTTCTAGTCCTCCAATGATTTGATGTTGTACCGGCGCACGACGCGAACGTCACATTTTGGGCTGGATTGACTTGAAACTCTTTTTCTTTCATCAAAATTTCAGTCACCACTAGGTGTCCCTAGCGTACGTGTTTGAAGCTTTGTGGTCGAACCTCGTTAGTGGTTCATCTGGCTGAGAGGCTTTGACGTTTCACGAGGTATCACCTCGACACCACTACACATAAGTGCTGTACTGTACTGGCTGGGCGTAGACGGGGGGACATTTGATTGACCTTCATCTCAAAGGTCAGGTAACATACTAATTTAATTCATCTGCCATAAGACTCTTAGATACTCGATAACACAAATGTTATGAGCCATTGTGTCGTCACTCAGCACTTCACCTAATACTTCAATGTTAATAATAATGTGCGCTTTCCACTGCACTTGTGAAATTAAGCATTCATTCTGTGTTGAAGGACCTTTTATCCTCAACTGTTGTGTAACCCTTGGCAACCCCGGTGTGTAAATCTATGCCCCTATGGCATGGCATTGTAATCCCTGTGTTTTTTATGTATCTATGCTGGACACACTATAACTTCCTTTATTTATATTACCGTATCTTTTTATATTCCATGGAATCCTGTGAATTTCCCATGTATGGCATGAAACAAAGTTCTCAACTCATCTGATCTCTAACGTCCCGTTATCCACTCCGAAGTGAATGCAGCTCTAGCGACGCTTCTTGTGTTCCCAGCGGAAGGGGCGTTGCAGAAGTTGACCCAGGGTCTGAAGGACGCGTCCATGGCGTACATCTACCACTGTCAGAACCACTACTTCTGCCCCGTGGGCTTCGAGGCCACGCCCCTCAAGGCTTCCAAGGCATACAGGTAGGCAAGGCAAGGCCAGGCAACTTTATTTATACAGCACTTTTCATACACGAGGCAGACTCGGAAGTGCTTCACGTATAAACATTGTCATGCAATAAAATTTTAATAGATAGAAAATAAAGGCAAAGTAAAAAAAAAAGAAGCATTTTAGAAAGTGCAATGTAAGGTCAACAATGCGATACCCAGAGACCGTTAGCCAGCGGTAGCCGCCCCTCTGCCTCCCGTCAGCACCTTCGTATTGCTCCCTCTTCTGTGGACTGAGCCCTCGTTTGCTCCCTGTGGGTTCCCAGGGGGGCTCTGCCAGCCAGCGACACGGAACACTGGATTCTCATCGGAGAGCCCAGCCGGAAGCACCCGGCGATTCACTGTAAAAAGTAAGCCGATTGAAAACCGTTTCGTGTTTAAAAAAAAAAAGGGATCTCTTTGGACGAGTCACTGTAAAAGGTGAGACACTCTAAGCTATTTAAAGCAAAGAGTTCCGATACCATTCACTGTAAAAAGTAAGACACTTTAAAGGTGACATATTATACCACTAGGTGCCGTTTTGAAAATCTGCCTTGTCTGACATCACAAGAGGCAGATTTGTGTCCACCTCTAGATGTATGACGGATTGATGAGCAGCGTTTGCCACAGTCCACTGGGTAGGGCTGGTGAACTGATCTATCCAGCACACGTCTAGGTGGACATGCCCACTTGTGATGTCAGAAGAGGCGGATTTTCAAAACGGCTTGTAACGGCTTGTCACACTCACACCCGGTGGTAGGATACGTCACCTTTAAACCATTCACAGTAAAAAAAGCAAGTCGGTGGTCAAACTTAACACGTCACGTTGTGGGTCCTAGCAACGCACCGCCGACTCAAAAAGCCCTCTCTCACCAAGGTGGCTCGACATCGTGACGGACCTGAACACACAGAACCCAGAGTACCTGGACATCCGCCACACAGAGAGGGGCATTCAGTACCGCAAGACCAAGAAGGTTCTGCTGCTCACCTTTTTCCGCTGCTTATGGCATTGTGTACAGTTGTACAGTTAACTCTTCTTAGGCCTGCCCCTAGACAACACTCTGGCCCTTAGTTACTTACTGACCCTGCTTGCCCTAAGCCAATCTGCCTGCCTTTAGTCCACCTCTTAGCTATTAGCGTTAGCCCTTTATTCTTAGCCGACCACCAAGCTCTTAGTCCCTAGTCCTGAGCCCACCTGCTATCTCTTTGTCCTAGCCCTTAGCCCTCCAGTTAATTCTAGCCGTTAGCCCAGCAGCTCTCTCTCATTCCTCAACCTTAGCCTAGCAGCTATCTCTTAGTCCTAGCCCTAGCCAAGCAGCTAGCTCTCAGCCCTATCCCTAAGCAGTACCCCTTCACCCACCAGCCTTCAACCCTTAACCACTGTATTCGACAATGCCTGCCATGTTTGCGACCGCCTTCTTTTGCCGCCGTCTGTGACTCTGACCCGGTCCTTCTGGTCCCAGGTGGGCGGGAACCTCCACTGCATCATGGCCTTCCAGAGGGTGCACTGGCAGAAGCTGGGCCCCTGGGCCCTCAACCTGGAGAACCTGCGCCACGACTTCCACCAGCGGGAGCCCGATCTCGCCCACTGTCCGGCGCCCGAGGGCGGCGGCGGCGGCGGCGGCGAGGACAAGGCCTCCGCCAAGCGCCTGGCCCGCCTGGGACGCTCACAGAGCACGGGAAGCCAGAAGGACACTGCCTGGAAGCGGTTGTCCAACGCGACGGACAACCGGAGGAGGTGCCCGGCGGGGTGCGACATTGAGGAGGACCTGACGGACTGAGGGCGTGGGAGCAGGGTGGAAGCGACGAGAGACGAGGGTTCGAGCCCCGGCAGAGACGGCAAGGTACAACTGCTACGCTACGATGGCGACATTCCTTAACGTTCCTGTTCCCTCCCTCACTCCCAATGGAAGGTTTAAATAGTAACTCAACAAACTGAGTTAAAACGCTTAAACTATGAGCTACCTTGCTAAACCTTTAGCTTTAGTTTAAACTTTGACCATCATGTGGGAACCTGAAGTGCATCAGATGTCGGCCTACAAGCCTTTAAAACCCCCCAACTTTTTAGGTCAAATGATTCTATGGTTCTCTGAATAAACAGTAAGTCTCGTTGTGACAATCCCAGCTACCAACAGTGACTGTAGTGCAACAGGGCGCTCTACAGGCAATACAATGTGATACCTGGGTGACATGCTACGCGGTTTGGATTGAATGAATGCTGATTGTTTATTTATTGTATTTGTTCTTAAGCGTAATGAAGTGGAGCAGTGCTCCAGTGAACATGGAAACCCCCCCCCCGCTGATAAGTGTAGTGTAGTCGTCCTATTCTTGTTTTTTCAGTTTAAAACGTATTCCCTCCATATTTGATACCTCCGACCCCCAATGTTCAACACCCCTTCAGTGTTTTGGACATAGTTCTTAAAGAAAACAATAAACATTAATAGATACCTTTGAGTCGGATCAGATTATTTCAGGTGTTTAATCAGACTGTGCCCAATAACAGTAAATAAGCATTTAACTTAAAATTGGAAAATGCATAATCTTCAATGAATTCAAGTAATTTTTCTTAATCTAGTTACTGCCTACAAACGTGTTGTTTTGCGCGATTCAAGAGTTATAGTTCTTCAGCTAATTAACTGACAAATGTACCTACTTTTAATGACTAAATTAAAGTTTTAATAATATGGCTTTGTTAAACATCTGCTATATTGTCAAACATATTGCAACGGCACTAGGTTGTGTTGCGTTCAAGGGTTCTGCGTGGTTCCGGCCTACAGTAATCTGTGCTAAAGGGCTAATAAGGAAGTTCCATCTAAACAATCTGTGTGCTGCTGCTGACTGCAGCAGCAGCATTTATGCTTAGTTGCATGCTGCAACTAAAATAAGGGATTCTGTGGTATAACAGTATCATTTTTTTCAGGGTCCACAACAACTCCTATTACTGCTGAATGGACCAAATGTATTAAGGAAAATCAATACACTGACACCCAATGTAGGCTACTTACTATGGTGACAAGCTCAATATAATAATATATATTCCAAGTTTGGAGGCAAACAAGTTCTTTAAAAACAGGACAGAGTTTTCGATTCGTCTTAGCTTTTGGAAAACCTAGGAATGAATGAATGTTGACAGTATCAAGCAATAAAAACTATCCTTCAATACACGGTCACAGTTCAAGTTCTCATCACCTAAACAGAGTACAGACGTTTGATTTATACCAGCATTTTTTTTTTTGTGAATGGTAAACAGCTTTTTGTCCCAGATCAGGTATCAGCTGTCGTTCTGAAGGTGGAAGTCATTGTCTCATACTCTTTACAGTACAGTGGCTCACAGTGGCTGTGAGCCAGGGCTCCTTGTTGAACTCCGCCTTCGCATGCAGCGAAGGGAATCTGCTGGGAGGACGCACGGATGTGAACGCCTCTACGGGTCGAGTGGCTCCGTCGTCACCTGTAACCATGACGACAAAGTCAGCTGGTCACATGACACGATGGAACAGTCAAACATTTGGGTTTAAACGACGCCGGTAGGATCTGGGAATATCGTCGATAATATTGAGAAGCTATTCTTAAACTTTTATTTTGACGTTTATTATCGTTTTGGTGTTGAATTGCTGTGTCTGGGGAAGTGCTGAAGACCTGTTTATGCTTGGTGTTGAACTGATAGGTGATATCAGTATTAGTCACACTTTGCTAATAGCGTAACATATTTGCTAAGCTCCCCTTCAGCTGTCTCTCATGGGACCTTATTTTGGAGAAAATGAATCCAGAATCCCTAAAGAGAAACTGAACTTTTTTCATTACCTCACACTTGATCCGGCCTGTTTCTTGTGTCAATCAAGGAGAAGCCTTGCCTTGAAGTCTCACGCTCTGAAGAGTTTAATAGTCGCGGGAAAACCCAACCCTCCTTCACACAAATCTTTTAGACAAGACTACAACACAACAAATTGCTTGCAGTCCTCTCTCACATCTCACTCACGTTTTCCACCGATCTTTCTACTCGGCTACACAACAACAAACGGACTCGATCAAACGAAAGGCAGAGAACAAAAGTATGTATTTCTCTGTGGGGAACCCTTTCAATGGTGCTGTCTGACACTCATAATAACAATCTGAGTCTCAGTGGCAAAAACAAGCCCTTTCAGAGGATTGACGTTGATGGAGTGCGATCGCCCCAAGGGATTACATCGCTGCCTGTTTCACTGATTGCGTCTGCTGCTTCCTCGTTCGATACTAGACCAATTTCAAACATTGTCGTCCGTGTTAGTCCGTCAGACAATGGGGCCCAGCTTGGAAACCCCTGAAGTTATCATTTAATGACTACTGGTGGAAAGGATGAGTGCCGCTTGGAAACCGAGTGCTGGAGGAAAGGAGAGAGCAGTTGCATCATCCATTTTCTGACGGATGCGGTTTGGGATGATTGTTCTACCTTTCTACATTTTTGGTGGATAATAAGGTGGTGATTCCCCACTTTTCCAACGTGATGGATGAAATGTTCCGCCGTCGGCGGAACGTCCATCAGCTCCTACACTTTTCTCAGCGTGTGCAACCAAATGTTAGTTTCAGAACCTGTACAAATGCTTTGCCCTGGCCTCTAATAAGTATTTCACTTTAAATAAATTCAGACCGACTTGATTCGTAGACGTCTCCGCAGCTCCGTGATGTGACTGGGACCCACGCGGCAGCAGCCCCCTAGTGGTGGAAGAGACGACCAGAAACCAGTAGACAGTCAGTTAATAAATCAATGTTATTACTTGCTTCTGACTGGTGATTACAGTCCTGTTAGTATAAAGTGATGCACGGCGGGTTCTCATGGCAAACGGTCTAAACCCGAAAGCCAAATGACTGTCCGTGTCCATGTTTATAGTCTTCTCAAGGCTTCTCGAGTAATCTGTTCCCAACGTTCCACTAATCACACTATCACGGCCACACCAGGAGGGGTCAGAGGAGCAAACAGGTCTGATTTAAATGGTTCTCACCAATCATCATGGCTCCCTGTTTCATCCATTCCTGGCTCAGCTCTGCTATGGATGACACCTTCGACCCTGACTCATTCCACCTGAGCATTAAAAAGTATTAGGATTGCATATTTCTTCCTACACAAAGTGGTCGGATAATACTGAGTACAGAAAGCGCTGTCGTGCGTTTTGCAACTATTCTACCTCTACAATAGTTGGATGTGTTGGATAGTTGGAGGAGGGGGGGGGTTCGATGGCTAGTGGTGGATTTTTGTTAACGAATATCTGATTACAGTGAATCTCAAAATGAAAAAATGACACTCTTTAATTGTTTTATAGCAGCATTTGGATTTTTTTTCAGGTGCAGGGAGGGGGATTTTATACTTATGTATAATTATGTATACACAGTAAATATATTTATTTTCTATTTTTTTCGGTGATACATTGTTTTGGACGACGTAGTTAGGGCGGCAGGCGTGTGTGTGTGTGTGTGTGTCAACTCCGTCCACTCCAACGCCGTGTGGAGTGCTGTGGGGGGGGGAAACCCTGAGCGGGACCATCACCGCACCCGCTGAGTCGGTCCCACTCCTCGCCGCTGTTGGGGTACACCACCCAGGGCAGGGCGGGGCTCCTCAGCCGGCTGACCGTCTCCAGCAGGGGCAGCACCAACGCCGGGGAGCAGCAGTTGACCCCCACGGCCGCCAGCTGGCTGCACCGCTGAGCCAGCCGCACCGCCTCCAGGAACGGACTGCCGTCACACAGCGACCGCCCGTCCGGGGGAGGGGGGGAGGGGGGGAGGTTCCGTCACCCTGTTGGGGCCGTAGCGTATGCGCCCAGGGCGGCGGTGGCTCAGGAGCTAGAAGTGGGGTTGTTCCGGTAACCGCGAGGTTGCTGGTTCGATCCCCGGCTGCTCCTTGCGTTTGGGTGTCGAGGTGTCCCTGAGCAAGGCACCTAACCCTAACTGCTCCGGATGAGCTGGCTGTCGCCCTGCGTGGTTGACTCCGCCGTCGGTGTGTGAACGTGTGCATGAATCGGTGAATGTCAGGCAATATTGTAAAGCGCTTTGGATAAAAGCGCTTTATAAATGCGGCCCATTAACCATATGGGGTCGCGCCGGATTCTGACATGCGGTATAAATATTTGAGGATGTACTGACTTTCTACTCATTTGCAGCCATGCAAACCACAACATTTACCTCACTTGAGGTACAGCACTTCCTAGTCAAGTACATATCCGGTGTGGTGCGTTGCACACATATGTTCACTGGGACATTGATATTTGCGGCAGGTGTCGATTGGGTTTAAACCGATACAATGTGCCGGGGAAGCAGAGTCACAAAAAGTGTAGGGAGTTGGGGTTGAAAATCCTTCTCTCCCACGCATAAATGGGGTAGACCATGAGCGTTACTGAGCAGAAGCAGCTCCTACCTTACAGGAGAAGGACAGCCAGGCCCTACAGCTGGGGAACTCTCGGAGGAGCTCCATCAAGGCCACCGCCTCCTTCACACTGGGGATGGTCTCCATGGCTACCAGGTCGGCCCCCGCGGACACGAGGCAGCCGATCTGAGGTCGGTGCCAATCTTTCAGCTCCTGGGGGGCCCCCACACCACCACCATCACCCACTGATCAATACATTTTGATTATAAGGGATTATAAGGGAGGAGGTACACTCCTGTGATCTGAGATTCATGTCATGTCAATCATTGTTTAAATATATTTTTTATTACCCATGAAGTGGTGACTTTGCTGAATGCAGTCCATTTGTCTTGGCGTAACACTCATTCATTAATTTTCTACTTAAACTTTCCTGAAGTTCATCGACTCAGCTCTTCATACGTCTCTATTCGTACAATAAATGTGTCATTATTCAGAGTTCTGTACAACTCGCTGACCTCTATACTCATCGTCTCGGCGTAAGATCCGGAGTATTCCGAGCCGTCCAGTAGAAACGCACCGAACGCACCGACAGACCCCGCCACCAGGGGTCGCCCTCGCTCTGGCCCGGAAAGAAGAAAATGAATTCCAAAATTATTTTACACTTGAATAACGTACTGGTCTAACCTTATTTAAGATCCGCGTACGGGAACTACTTCCACCTCACCAGTGTAATCAACCTGGGTTTAATACTTGATGATAGGGTGACAGTCTGTACCATGGTGCACTTGGTCTAGCTGGCTAACATAATGAAGAAGCATGTTGCTAGGGGCTACATTAAGAAGTATTTATAGATCCAAACTATGACTTCATGGTGACATGACACTCTTATTATCCTCTCCCATTAACTGATGTGATGCAATTCTCTGTTTCCCTTACTGTTTATTTAACTATTTTCTTTGTCCTTTAACAGATGTAAAGTGATTGACAGTGAAGAGAGATGCAGGGATTTAAGGAACAAGTAGGGGATTAGGGGGCATTTTAGGGGTTCATTGAACAATATCCCCCCTAACCTGTTCCTGCCCCCAGTGTAGTCCGTGAATGAGCAAGACACCTGTATCATTGTTGCTGGAGACAAACTGCTGGACGGCTTCTTGGGCCAGGTGAACTCCTGACCTCATCAGCTCCTGGGCCGACTCTGAGCTCATGTCCAGGTGCTTCATGAAGCCGCTGATGCTGGCCTGGTAGGTCGCCGTGGAAACCACATCCGCTCCGCTGACAAGGAACCTACAGATTAAATAATTTGTGAAACACTTACTCAACCTACAGGTTAGTGTCAATGCGTGTGTAGTACTGTGGTGCAGGCCTACCTGGAATGGGCATCTCTTATGGCATGTGGGTTAGTATGCAAGAGTCTGGAACTCCACAATGGATCCCCCTGTAAATAGGACGTAACATTGTCATGACAGGTGTATAAAGACTAACCAATACCAGATACGATCCCCCTTCATACGTGTACTTTGATATGAAGATAAACTATGGTCACACATTTGTAACAGGTTGTCATTCACAACCAAGTTAGGATTTAGTTGAGGTGTAAGTCATCCTATTTATCCCTGCGTTTCATATGTCTGCCATTAAGAAGATCTCTAAACATACACAGGGGGCAATGAGTTCATACGTAGAATAAACGTCTGTGTGCAGTCGAGAGTGGTGCTAAACAGATTTAAACAGACTTTATGTTGACCCCGATTGGAGGGGGGTTAGTCGCAAGTACTAGCAATAACTAAGTGAACCACCAGGTGAACTTTAGGGTACCTGTTACTCACCTGTAACCCAAAGCCTTGAGCCTCTAGCTCCGTTGCTAGCCCACCATCCAATATAAGAGGGCCAGCTTCCTGGATAGATGCTATACTTTCCATTGAACACATTACATGTATTGTGTAGAAAGAACGACCAAGTCTGTTTTTATCTGTAGCCGCACACACAAGTTGCACAGTTCAGATTGTAGTTTCTCGTTCAGCAGCGACTAGCACTTTATTGAAGCACTGTTTGTTGCATTCATGCACTATCGGAGCTATGGAGCTATCTACCGGCCAGATGTTCATTTACCACTAGGTGGCGCATGGCTCAGCGTTATTGAATCTCCAACTTGATACAATCAACGATATTATTATAATCAGTCAAATATGCAAATATTTATAATTAATAATCTTTAATTTGTATGTTTGCAACCGTTGCATAAACATTTGTGCGGCAACGCGTTTAAAATCTCAGATTTCTCCCCGATTGTTTTTGAACACGCCATTATAACCTTTCAACCGCGTAACCATGGAAACGTTGTGCAGTTCGGCGCGCGCCGCTAGCTCACTCGTGTAGTAACGCATCGATACTTAGAGGTTTTACAAACGCACTTTCTTACGACGTTTGAAAGCAAATGGTATGTTGAGTTGTGCGGTTTTGTACGTCGTATTCTAAGGGGTATAGTATTTGCGTTTCACGCTGACGCTAGAGATGTGTGTGTGTGTATAGCAGTTAGCAGGTAGCTATTTAGTGAGTAAACTCACTGAGTAAACTCCCTAGCATAATAAACTCGCACACCGCTGCTGCTCTGAACGTGTGAACGTGTTTGGTGGGGGGTCAGGAAATGTGTGAGGAGTTGGTTTACTCACAAACTGTAACCCATGCTATCGTGTTAGCTTTTTAGCAAAAAAAAAAAAAGTGTCATTCGTTTGTGGGAATGATAAGAAAGCAGGCAGCCCTGCGACAGATTGGGGCATGTTGTGGGGGGCAGGAGAGGTTCACCTGGAGTTGTTGTTAGGGGCTGCAGCGAAAGCACCCACTCCCACAAACATATTTAGGTAGTGGGAGCTTAATTGCATGAATACATTATATGTACAGTACATTTCAGATATCATTGATTGAGTCCGCTGTAGACTGTAGTAAGATACACAAGAGGGAGCACTTTCGGCATTGGATTTTCTCCTATCAAATATTTAGGCCACTGAAAAAAAAATACATGCATATTGGGTCTATCTGTTTATCTGTCTGTCTGTCTGTATATCTATCTATCTGTCTGTATACCTATCCATCTATCTCAGTCTCCTTGGCATTTTCTGCAATGTGATGGATAAGCAGACAAATCTGTTTACTGACTGAGGATGTGTTATTATAAATTGTTAACCTAACTGCTGTCTTTAACAATAGTGTGTATATCTTTTAGCTAGTACATTTAGTCATTTGTCAGATACTGTTATCCAAAGCAAATTACAAATGAGGCTGGGGCCTTTTGCCAAATAAGAAAACAAAACAAAAAACAGCTGCACGGACAGCCGAGTAGCCCTATGAATCAAAAAGGAAAGGTTTTTTTTTTAATATATAATTCATGAGTGCATAAATGTTGCAAGAGCAATGTCACATTCTCAACAAAGTGCATTCTAAATTTAACAGTAGTAACTAAAGAGAAGCCAGTCCGGTCGGTGTATGAGGTCACGTGACTATGTTGTTCCCAGGAGGACCGCTACGCCTTCCTGGCTGAGTGGTATGACCCGAGCGCCACCCTCCTGCGCCGCTATCAGCTCCTCTACTACCCCAAGGACAGCTCTGTTGAGATGGTAGGCACTGTGAGGCTGTGGACAGTTTTACCATTTTTAGTCCCTTCATCAAAAGCTTTTTATCTAAAGTGGCTTGCAGGATGTTTCAGGTACAGGTAGTGAAGGAGCAGGTAGAGGGGGTGAGAGCCCTCATGCTCATCTTGTCTACAGGTCAGGCTGTAGTGTCGACCCAGAAGCTTTCAGCTGGGAGTCAAAGACCCAAACAAGAGATTCCTTTTTAGGTGGAAAAAAAAGGGGGTTATTAATGTTTTGTCTGTGTATCAGTGTGTGTATTTGAATGTATGTGTATGTGTGTTTGTGTGTGTAATTGTTTTGTGTGTGTGTGTGTGTGGGTGTAAATCTGTGTGTAACTGTGGGTGGAACTTTGTGTGTGTGTGTGTGTGTGTGTAACTGTTTCACTGTATGTGACTGTGTGTGTGTGTGTGTGTGTGTGTGTGTGTAGTTTGACGTGAAGAACCAGCGTGTTTTCCTGCGGAGGACGCAGTACGAAGGTCTCCAGCAGCAGGACCTGTTCGTGGGCAGCCTGGTCAACGTGTTCTCGCGGCAGCTCAAGCTGGTGGAGTACGGAGACCAGTACACGGCAAACAAACTGGGCAGCAAGAAGGAGAGGTATGCTGCCGTTGGCCCCTGCGCAAATCCACCCTAATCCCCATCCGCTACATTCCCTTTGGATTCAGCTGCTAATCTCCTCTCCCTTCCGGCATGGCCCCAGTGATGGGCAGCCGTGTTGTATTAGCTAAAAATGAAAACACATTTCTGTTTGGTGTAACAAAACAACAATAAGTAAAAGAAACATGACATTGAGGTCCACTATCGAGGACAGGCTTTGGGCTATGCTGCCAGGTCACTCGTTGGTCATGGGTAAATCAATAATCGTAACTCAAGTAATGATTGTTTTGAAGGAAAATGTCGTTGATTCGACATTCGCCATTGATCGATAGCGCGGCCAGGTGCTGTGTTCTGTTGTTGTTCTGTTTCTGTGTATTGTGTCGGTGAGTCAGTCCCTGACTCTCTCTGCTCCTCCCCGATCCCGGTAGGACCCTGGCCATGGTGAAGCCTGATGCCCTGTCCAGGCTGGGAGACATCCTGGAGACGATCCATGCAGCCAACCTGATTGTGACCAAGGCTAAAATGACCACGCTATCATTGTACGGTCCAACTGAAAGTGAAGCGCCATCTGTCATCTGTTACCTTTGTATAGTCTTGTACATGTCTTACTCATTTAGTACTTAGGTCAAAAAAGCTTTTGACTCCAGTACTAGTACAGCTTGTATCTAATAGCTATTGGTATTATTCAGCAATAAATGGAAAGCATCATTAGGTAATGCTTAATGTTATCTCTGCCAATGTTTATGATTTCAAGAGGGAATATATTTGAAACCTTACATCAATCTTATAATGGCGCTAATGCACTAGTGCTTTTAATGTTGTGCCACTGAGCACATAGGAAGGAAACGAGGAAAGGGATGAGTGTGGGTGTAAAAGCTAGGGTCAATGACGTCTCTCTAACCCTCTTCCCTCTCGCTACAGGAGCCAGGCGTCAGACTTCTACAGGGAGCACCAGTCCAAGCCCTTTTTCAGGTTTGCATCTGGATGTCACCAGCTACCCAGACCTCTAGCTCGGAGATCTGGGTTAATTTTAACATAAGACATTGTCTTCATTCTCTTCATATATCAAACACATCAACATCATGTGACCCCTGAACAACACTGTAGGGCTGAATGAACGAATGCGTGTCAGAACTCGTCCTAACCATTGTGACAGTTTTCAATAGGCCTGGATAGGGCTTAGGGTGTTTGATACCCCCCCGAAAGGTCCTGGGTTTGAACCCTGGTTACTGTCTACTTGTAGGCATCCTTGTGCAATATGCCCCCTCACCCCTGCTTGCTCCTTAATGAAAAGTCTCTATAAATTATATAAAAGTCAAAGTCAGCTTTATTGTCAATTCAAAAATATGTCCCAGACAAACAGAGGAATCGAAATTGCGTTTACCACCGACCCACGGTACAATAAGGAGAACATTTGAAAATGAGGTCACTTTCTAAGAAGGTAGAAGTGATTAATTACAAATGTAATCAATAAAAGTGTGTGTGTGTGTATGAATGTGTGCGTGCGTGTGTGTGTGCACGTGCGTACGTACAGTAACCTGGTGCAGTTCATGTCGTCGGGGCCGGTGGTTGCCATGGAGCTGATGGGGGATGAGGCCATCGGGGCGTGGCGCAGACTGCTGGGCCCCACCGACTCTGCCACGGCGCGGCAGGAGGCGCAGGACAGCGTGCGGGCACGCTTCGGCACGGACGGCACCCAGAACGCAGGACACGGGTCAGACTCCGTCGCCGCGGCCGCGAGGGTAACAGCCCCTACTTCTGTGTAACAGCCCCACTTCTGTGTAACCACACCCCCAGTCGTCCTTATCTCACGACAAACAGCTTAGCGTTGTTGGTGAGAACGAGGGCGAGACTTGATGTAACATTGTTTAGCTGGGAGAGATGGCGGGACTTTCAGTTACATTGTTTGGCAGAGAGAGACGGGGGCGGGACTTTTAGTTGAGTTGTTTAGCAGGGAGAGAGAGAGAGAGGGGCGGGACTTATAGTTACATTGTTTAGCAGAGAGAGAGAGAGGAGGCGGGACTTATAGTTACATGGGTTTAAACCTATGTAACTATAAGCTACATAACTACTCTCAAACTTTAAAGGACAAATGCAGAAGAGAGGGTGGGACTTTCAGTTCACTTTAAGGTGGACTTCTGATTTCCTTTACATGTTTGGGATATAGCTTTGTAAAATGGTTTTGTACAAATTGTGTTCCCCTTGTCGGTGACGGTGTACACAGCTAAAAAGAGAGACTGGAAATTGCGTCACGGTAGACCTGGGTGACTCTAGAATTCCTGACCGTATAATTGTCTGTTGATCACTTTGGGGTGACTATGACAATGGCTATGTTTTGGTTTCTGTTTGATTCTCCCAGGAAGTGGAGTTCTTCTTCCCCTCCACGGCCGGTCACGGCCCCGCCAACACGGCCCAGTACACAGAGTGCACGTGTTGCATCATAAAGCCACATGCACTCTCTCAAGGTACCCCCCCCCCCCCATATCAGCTCCATCACCTGAGAACCCCCACTGCAGAGCGTTTACCTCCCAGCCAAAAGGTTCTGGGTTCAAACCCCGATCTCCACAGCCTCACCTGTAGGTATCCTTGAGCAAGAGGCCTGACCCCACCCCTGCTCCTTCATGACCATACATAGTCTTTAATCATAGTTTGACACAAAACAAGCAAACTAGAATTTTGCCTGGTTATTTTTTATTATTTTTTACAAGGCTCCATACTACCCTCTGTATGTTAAACCTTGTAGGGGTTATAGGCTTTTCTTGGTTTTTGCATCTTGTCAGAATGAGGTTTAGAGTCACAGCAACTTTGGGGTCATCAGACTACAGCCCTGCTCTGGTCTAGGGGACCGGCCCTAACATGATCGTGTGTTTTGATTGGCCCTCAGGCACTGCTCTTCCCCGTAGGTCTGGGAAGCATCTGATCTCTGCTCTGTTTACACTTTCCTCTCTGCGGTGGTCTCTCTCTCTCTCTCTCGCTCTCTCTCTCTCTCGCTCTCTCTCTCGCGCTCTCTCTCTCTCTCTCGCTCTCTCGCTCTCTCGCTCTCTCTCTCTCTCTCTATCTCTCTCTCTCTCCCTCCCTCTTCTCCCTTATTTTTATATATATTTTCTGCACGTCCTCCCCTGTTCTTCTTCTCTGGTATCAGAACAACGGCTTCCAAGGTAAACTCCGGCTCGGAGGGGAAGCTACAATAACATTTTGTTTTGAAGAAAGTGGGCCCTGTGGTGCACCGAGGGGTAACACAGGAGCTCTGCATATCTGTTAGCTAGCGCCTCACGCTAGCTGTATGGCGGCACATAGATCCCCAGACAACTGTTAGCTAGCACCTCATGCTAGCTGTATGGCCATGCAAAGGACCCCAGATAACCGTTGAGGTAGTGCCTGATGATACTAGCTTTGTGGTCAAACACAGTACTCCGGATAACCGTTAAGCTAGTGCCTGATGCTAGCTGTGGTTGTGCACAGAAACCGGGATACCTATTAGCTAGCGCCTGATGCTAGCTGTGTTACCTTAGGCAGGGCCGTGCATCCGATCGACCGTAGTAGGGGCATGTGTTGGATTCACATAAGTTAGATTTACCATCGGTAGGCTGCGTTTGATTCACCCTCGGTAGGGTGCGTTAGATTTACCCTGGGTAGGGTGCATTAGATTTACCCTGGGTGAAGGGTGTTAGATTCACCCCAGGTAGGGTGCGTTAGATTCACCCCAGGTAGGGTGTGTTAGATTCACCCCAGGTAGGGTGCGTTAGATTCACCCCGGGTAGGGTGTGTTAGATTTACCCTGGGTAGGGTGCGTTAGATTTACCCCGGGTAGGGTGCGTTAGATTTACCCCGGGTAGGGTGTGTTAGATTTACCCCGGGTAGGATGCATTAGATTCACCCTGGGTGAAGGGTGTTAGATTTGCCCCGGGTAGGGTGCGTTAGATTTACCCCAGGTAGAGTAGGTTTAATGGTTGGCTGTAATGCACGTTTGATTTCCCCACTGGGAAAAGTGCATTTAATCTGCGCTGTGTGTAGTGGTGGAGGGTGTCTGAGTAAAACGAATTGCGGTCATGACTGGAATATAGAGGAGAGTCTGAGTCTGTTGCCTGGCACCCAGATCTCCTAGCAACAGCCCCGTGTGATGAGTTTTCTTCTGCTGTATCATTTGTAGTTGGGCCCCGTGGCGCGAGGCGGAGAGATGGGTCCAGGGGAGAGCGTCTGTCTGCCGGGGCGGCCCGTCGCGGCGGCCGTGCTATGCATACAGAGCTTCATATAGGAGCCATGCAGGATTCTATGGGAGGAAGGCCAGCCTCCATTTTGTGTTATCAGAAAGGATTAGTGCTACATAGTTCCATGTAATCTTCAACGCTTTAACCTTGACTCTACTCACAGCCAGACTCATCTCTCTCTCTCTCTCTCTCTCTCTCTCCCTCTCGGTCTCTCCTCCCTCTTTCTTTTCTCTATGTTGCTCGGATTCTCTCTCTAATCTCCTCTCTTTCTGCCTCCTCTGTCTCTCGGACTCTCTCTCCGCTCTCCCCTTTTTCTCTCCTGCTCTTTCCCTCTCCCCCCCCTTCTCGTTGTCTCTGTCTCTGTCTCTCCCCCAACTTCACTCCTCTCTCTCACAATTCTCTGTCTCTCCCACTCCCCCCTCCTCTTAAATCATAGACCTCTATAGGCGTATCTCATTGTCATGTGTGGTGTGGGGTGTGAATCCTTCTGCAGACATTAGCCTGTAGCAGAAATCCCTTTTCATCCAAGTTTTGAATATTGTTTATGCAACCCTGAATTTGTTACCATGTCAAATGGTCAAATCGACCAGCCATTGGTGTTGGTATTATGGTGTTATTTTTGGTGGGAAAAAAAGTCAGATCCTAACTAATTGGCCGTTATGATAGAACATGGGGATAGAAACGTGGGGTTTCCTCACTGGGGCGGCTGGGGTGATGGAATGTGTCTTTGAATCCCGGTCTGTTGTCGTCCTGCTGCCACAGGTCTGGCAGGGAAGGTCCTGAATGCCATATGTAAGGCCGGATTCGAGATCTCTGCCCTTCAGTTGGTAAGAGCTCCAGATGAATGAAGCCTGTTTATCTGCCCGGACACGTCTCCCCATTGCCCTCCTCGCCCTGCCTGGAAGGAGGGCTCCCTGTTCTTGGCTCCTTCACCAGGTTTCTTCCCTCTGGGTTTTGATGGGGGGCAGCTTTTCCTCGTAATTAGAATCATCGGTTCTTAAGATCTGGAGCAGGGCCTAAAATGGGTCACAGATCTAGTTGGTGGGTGCGCTGAACACACAACGTGCAGTTGCCACTCAGGAAAGAATGGTTATCCACAGTATCTCCAATTTGGCTGGGTGTGCGCTTAGGTCCAGGCACAGGCACACTGTCCACAAACCCAGAACACTGCAGGTGTTACCCCGCTTCCCTTGTGCTCATGGTTGGGGAGTGGTGTCAGATAATGTGGGGCCTGGGAAAGCCCTTCTGGACTGTTACTGTGAATGGGGACTAGACAAATGGACATAACCTGACCTCACACGCCGCAACGTCACATGTAAAATGAGTGCAAACCGCTGGTCAGCTCAGGGGCTGTGAGGGGTCTGCTCGCTCCAGTCAGGCTCACGGATCGAAGTGCCCATCGGCGAAGCACTGGGTGACCTTTTCGCTAATCTGTCATCTGTTGGGAGGGGAGGGGGCGAGGCCTGATTCATTGTCTGATTCAAGTCACATGTCAAGCTCCGTGACAGCCCCAGGGTGGAGAGAAATCGATTAACGTCACTCCCCGCGCACGCACGCACGCACGCACGCACACACACACGCACGCACACACTCACACACTCACACTCACACAGACATGTTATAGAGTTACTACGCTTATATACAGACACACTCTTTCCCTCGCACAGTCCCACACACACACACACACACACACACACACACACACACACACACACACACACACACACACACACACACACACAC
>JAOPJL010000017.1:4899991-4913619 GCA_027123545.1 Trisopterus esmarkii
ACACACACACACACACACACACACACACGCACGCACGCACGCACGCACACACGCACACACGCACACACGCACACACGTTAGGTTAAGGTGCTATGGATGTTACAATCAACGCCTGCACGCCGATGCATTTAATTCAAATGAAATGCTCGTCAGCGGGCCGGATCAAAATGTCTTTATTCACTGGAGTCTGTCTGACTGATTAGCCACGGGACCACGCTACTCCTTTAGCTAATGCTAATGCATTTTCCATAGAGAGGGCGGCGGCTCCTCATCAGTCTTGGAGATGAATCAAGCCGCCCCGCTAGGCCTTAGCGGTGTTAGCCGGCCACTAACCGCATCCATCATCATAGCGCTAATGAGAGATAGCTAGCTCAGGTCAAACGCTCTAGTTTGCTTACATGATACATCAAAACCGAGGGGTGTGCTATTTGCTAGTGCTATTACCACTGCTTCTTAAAATAAATTAACTAACAAACAAAATGGCACTACATTCAACCGGCTCATCGTTCAATGATATAAATATATTTTATTTGTATAATTGTAAGAAGCCAAAAACAAGCAAGTTAAGTTTTGGAATCTAAAGTGTGTATCAATATGATACAGTGTCAAATCTCAGCAGGTGAGTTGGACTTTGATGTGGACATTCTTGCATTTACAAGATTAGAGGAATAGAAAAGGGAAAGAATAACCCTGAACACAACACAACCGTCACGACGGGTCACACCCCCTCTTCCCAGTTGTGCTTGCTTCTTATAACTCTCGCTTCACCTTCTCATGAACAACAACAAGCTATGCTTACCCTCTGGCTGCGAAGTGTGACACCTGCAGACTTGAAGTCAGGGAACTTGATGCCTGCCGTCTCTGGAACAGCCTGCATGGAGGGACGAATACCATGACAACGATCAATGAATCGCTTACACCCGGCCATGTTTACACCCCATAAATATCAGGGCTCCACAACCATATCACGAATTGGTTCACCCTTTTTTTTATTACTTTTTTTTTATCAGTGAACGCAGTGAAAGCAGTTGACGAGAGAACCCCTGCCCTGATGTGCAGACGCACCTGCAGGTAGGTTCAGGTAACCACCGTCTCAGAGAATGGGTTGAGAAGGGGCTCCGTTGTACGAGCTAACGACGCTAATTAAGTCCATTTGAAGGATCGCACGGGTCAGGAATCTTAGAATCTTCCAACGGTAAGCGCAGCATTGCCGAGAACGCTGTGTTAGGGATTATTTTTTTTGCTTTCGAGAAATCAGACATCCCCTTTGCTGCTAATAGGTGGACGGACCAGACAGATCCTGTCTGGACAAGAACCTGTCTCGGGTCCATCTAGATTGAGTGTGGTGTACACTACTCAATGGGTGTCTGCGTTTCTCGCAAAGATGCCACCGTCTGTTTAGAACATTTTTACAGCATTTTTCGCATCGCAATCTAACGACCGTTTGTAAGCACGCTTTGAAGAGCGGCTCAAAACCCTCAAGTAACAGATGGAGGCCAGGGACTCTTCATGGTTCTCATTGAGAGTCGGTGGACCAACTATATTCGCAACCAAAATCGATTGAATGATTCGGATCAGCACTGAAGGTTACTATGTTATTTGGTATTCATTTCTTTTAGGATATAGGAAAGGATGTAATCTAGTGGCAACCAATATTGTGGCAAGGCATTCAAGACAGATTTTAAATAAAGATCTTTGCCAATGCAAACATACAAACACCTTCTTTAAAACCACCTCACCAGATATATAAAAAAATGATCCCACTTATGATAGCGACCCCCAATAGTGGAACATGGCCGACGTGTTGTGTTGTGTGTTTAACAAACCGGCTTCTCCGTTTCTCTTTTCTGGGGGAGCTTCTTCTTGGAAACCCGCTTCTCCGCACGCCTCAGCTCTGTGTTGGTGTCTGCCGCCTTGATGAGTTTCTGCAGGTCCTGGGCCTTCTTTTCCCGCTCTTTCTTTCTGCTCTCAATCTTCCGTAGCTCCTGGGTCAGATACTCCTCTTCCGCCACCTGCAGGTCGAATGGGAGAAGTGCAATGTGAAAATCGCATCAGGGTAAAAGGCAATTTGAGGTCATGACTGGATGTAACTCAACATGAGTAGTAGAAAAATAATTAGCATGACACAGAATTTTTGGTTGAATAGAATAACAGACTTAGATTAAAAAAATGTATATCTTTTGACAGCTTCCAAACTGTAGCAGATATTCAATTATTTAACTGACACTTAAGTTTACAAAGCAACTGCCAGTGAATTCAGATACATCCTTAGTGACGAGGGAGCAGATAGGGAGTTGGACAGCTAGTTTAAAGAAGGTAGGCTGCATACAATGAACAGCAAACCCAAAAGCTTCAGACTGGGAGTGAAAACGTCTATCCTCTCCACTTCGAAACCAAGCCTTCCCGTACAATAACACGTTATTAAAAAGATAAGAGAGAACGGGGAGGGCACATTATGATACACGTGATAAAATAGGAACTATTGCCTAGAGGTGTACCCAGCTCAGAATGTTCCAAGCAGACTCCCCAGTCGCCAGGTAAGTGGATTATTTGACATTCGCAATTACGCTAAACAGCTCACGGAACAAAGTGCCGACGGATCCATAGGCTGAATCCAACTATAACTTTAGAGGAAAAATAATACATGGGTGTTCAGAAAAATGTGCACTCTCTGTAATAGAGCGATCTAAAGTTGGATGCAAAAAGGTAAACCCAGAGGTGTGAGTGTGCGGCCGCTAAACCCACAACTCTTAACTCTGTTTGACAAGTTCAATATGCAATGGATCTTTGGATTTGCATCCTTGTGATGCATGCAATCACGGCAATCTACTGCATTCGACAATAAGACTGATTTTAATTCACGGCTAGGCCGGATCTTTTCACAATAATGGTTACGATTATTTCCATAAATCAACGTGTATCGGCATCGGACGATTTTTTAAGCCGATTCTTTTTTTTTGGTCTATTTTTTCCCGGCATGATTTACAGACAGTTCAATAAATGTTCCTTTTTTTTTTTTATGAGACTTGTAACATTTGTTATCTTCATTGTGTCATTTTTATGATGTGAATTAAGGGAGACAAATCAGTATCGGCACAAGAAATACAGTATCGCCGTATAGGCCCTCGGCTATGGCTGATAGTATCAGCCGTAAAAAACCCTTATGGGTCGATCCCTAGTGCAGCTCCACTGACCTGCTCAGGTGTGCGGTTGAACAGCTTGTCCAGCTGTTCTTTCCTGCGCCTCTCGTGCCCAGCGTCAAATATGTAGATCTTTGGCTCCGCCCCCGATGCGGCGCGCACCTTAGTCAACTTGCCGCAAATGCAATAGTATCGCTCCTTCAGGTCTTCCACGGAGCGTTTCTGCAAAAGAAAAGGAGTGATGTCAAGGAAAATGTATTGTTGGAATATCGCGGCGTGCCTGTGTGGCGGTGCAGCCGTGGTTACTGAGCGCGTATACTCACCCTGTACTGCTGGTGGTCGTAGCGGTCGTGGACCACCACAAAGCGCAGGTCGAAGCGCTTGCACAGGTCAAAGAGGTGGTCCGTCTCCGCTTTGGTCCAGCCGTCGTCGTGGAGATACAGCTGATACTCCTGCTCCGAGTACACCGGCACCTGCACCGTCTAGAGCAGAGACACAGGGGAGTGGGGATGGTGAACGTCTGTAGGGAGAATTCTGTTACATGCATGCATGTAAAAACAGACCTCGGTCTGAATACGTTGCATTTATGTTGCTAGTTCGTTTCTTGAAAATGTTCAATATGCATGGTGACGAAAGAAATGCTGCAAATGCGCATGCTGTGGATTGCATGAATTTGTTTCATTGTTTATTTGGACTGAAAAAACATTTGCTAAGCCATTTTATATATATATATTTTATTATATCATGGATTTCCTGTCAGAATCTTTTTCCGCTGATATATCCCATGCTGCTCTATCTCTAAACCTGCAATTTAGCATCAACAACTTATGATAAAGTTAGAAGCCGTGAAAAAAATAAACGCCTGCTCCTTACCTTGTTGAAGCGTGCGAATGGATAGTCTTTGCCCTCCTCTGCTGTGCGTCTCCAGTGATGGAATATGGCTCCGTCTTTGCGGGCGGGATTCGTGAAGGGCATCCACTTCCACGGACGCACTTTTTTACAACCCAACTTGGCCTTGACGGTCCTGTAGCCCTGAGTTGTGTCGCTAGGCAACAGAGGCGGCGCATCTCTAGACAAACACACAAATGACCATAAGGAATGACCCACAAAAGGACCATAACAAAATGATCATAACTAGAAGTATGTGGCGAGGCCGACACGGTGGCGGTTGGAGAAATAGGGAAAACCATTGACATCCGAAAAAGGAAATCCTACTTTTTATCTGAATAGAGCAGGGCATAGACCTCCCGGTGCATCCCCTCTGGTCTCTTGAAGGTCAGCGCTTCTGTTGTCTTCTTGGCTTTTTTCTGTGGGTGATGATTAAAAGTATTTGCCACATAATTTATATTAAATAGAAAATTGTCTGTACCATGTCTAAGCCTACCTTAAAATGTACAGGTGGGGGATATAACCTTACTCACACATAACTGGGAGAACTTGACCACCCTCTTATCACAACATTAACCCCCTGGCCATTACACAGTTGACAAATTGGGGATCAATGATTCGGATTGTACACCCCTAAACGGGCGAGTTTTCTTTTATAATTCCATTATGATCTTTACTGTTTCTTTTTTATTTTGTTTCGAGTAGGGAACCAACGCGAGGAGCCAACTAGAATGGACACACTATGACGAAGAGCTCACCTTTTCCGAGTTGATGAAGTCCTTCTTGCTGATGGGAGCATCATTGTCCCCGCCTGTCAACTCGAGAATGTCCCTCACGTCAGCTCCAGTAGCCATGACTGTAACTTGTGTTGTCAACGCCACCTGTCAAAAGTTATACAAACGTCCTAATGGTTTTGAATGGTCAATGAGGTCTGGTCAACATGGTATACCGGTGGCTTGTAGCAGGTGAGCATCCGTAGCGAGCGACACAGCGGTCTATAACGGGGGTTGTAGCGGCGTAACGACACATAAGAACCGCGGTTTTCAGTCAAAGCGAACTATGGGGGTTATCTGCTATTCCGTTTAATTTTGGAAATGTTTTCCTTGATTTATTCCCACATAAGCTGTGGTTTTCATTGACAATAGAGGACCATACCTAGCTCTCGGGTAAGTAGTCATGTAGCAATGTATTCCTAGCCAGCATAAACTTCCGGCGCCGGTTCCCTCGCATCGTGGTAAATAGTTTGTCGCCTTCGTGAGGTCTGGCGGTGAACTGCAGTACAGAAGAGCAGCAGCAGCGCCAGACATGCATTTCTGTTTCTCTTGTAGCGGTCTTTGTTGAATCATGTTTGATTTTGGTCCAACAACAATGGTACAATTTATTAAATTACTACATTAATTGTCTTGTCTTGTCTTGTCACAACCTGTCAGCTTTGTGACCTATAGCCCCAGCATCTTCCTTAGGAGATCAGTCAGCTCTCTGATAAGCTGAAGGGACTGACCGAAATGTAGGTCTAATGTAGACTATTAGTTTGCTAGTGATAGGAATAGCCTGCATTCAAGATTTTTCAAGTGTAACCATTAATTTCCCATTCCCAATTTGGACGAAGATCTAGTTCCAATCGAATATAATATCGGACAGAAATTAAGAACGCATTGAGCATTTATTTTTATTAGTATTCTTTTTTTGTGTATTCTTATTGTTATTACATCGGTGAAACATTTATATACCACCATATGCAGCATTCCATCTTGATTATTCCAGAGATAAAGTATAGCAACCATCCTTACACTTAACTGCAACACTTTTGAGTAATGTTTACTCCTTATTCGAATTGAATGTTTACTCGTTAAATTCCTCATTTGCCTTCGACCTCAGTGAAGTTCAACCCTGTACGGTACATAGGACGGACCACCATAGTGTAGGAATATTCATCTGCGTCGCATGGGTAGACCTGGCCTGAAGCGTGGTTCGCTGGGACCGTGGTGTCCACCTGCAGATGTTTGAGGTCCTGAATGTGGGAGACATGCCGGCCATTGCACCGCATAACTATTCTGTTCTTGTAAACAATCCCCTTTTGATACGGCTCAGGCAGAGCACTGTTTCTGTTCTCCGACGACAGCTTGACTGAAGGGCAGACACTTGTGTCGCTGTAGGAACATTCGTCACCTTTAACGAACAACCGTGTGTACCATCGCATCTCGCCGAAGAGCGCAAAGAAGGCACTGTTGTGTACAGGTGTGCGGAATGTGATGGCGAGTTGGTTATCGTAAGTACCCTTGGAATATAATGCCGTTTTTTTGAATTCTGACACCTCCTGCGATGAGAAGGTGTAACTCCAAGGTTTGCCGGTGTAGATCCTGGGAGTGTAGGACTTCCAATTGCTCATGAGCTCGCCAAACAGATCACCAATGGTCAAGGCGTTGAACTGAAAACCCTCTAACTTCCCTGCCTGGTAACGGGGACCTTTGAGCCGGTGCAAGTCCTCAGCTGAGACCATGGGGAACCGTATGAGCTTCAACAGGTCAAACTGGTCCCCTGACACCGATCCTATCCCCTGGGCTTTCTCCCACCTCTCCACAGCCTTGACGAGAAAGTACTCACTGGGCACGGTCAGGTCAGTGCGAGAAAGGAGACCCTCGACAGCGTGGACAGACAGACCGGTCCACGCCGGCGACCCAACCAGCGCCTCACAGTTCCAGGCCATGTAGTGAAGGCAGGACCCCTGCAGAGCTTCATCGTCCATGCTGACCGCGTAATCAAACAGGGATGACTGACTTTGGAAGGTTGCATCTTCTGGGAGCTGCAGGGTCAACAGTTTTCCCACCTCTTCCTGAAGCGCCTTTAAGCCCCACTCCGAAGCCATCTTGTGAATGCAGTGGGAAGAGCTCATGGTGACGTTTATCTGTCCGGTGTACAGATACCTGAAAGGTTCAACCAACGTCATTCTCAACCAGTTCACACACACACACACACACACATACCCCGGAAGAGGGCGTATGCGTCTCCTACACTGGTGTTCTTTTTACCTGACAAAGTACGCAACATGAGGTTGGCACTTGGGGCTGACCTCAATGCTGAGGTTGGCCTGGGAGGACCACCTGGGCACTAGAGAGAGAATCAGTTTGTGTGCACAGATGGTCTCCACGGTGTTGTTTTCAACCACCACAGACAAGTGCAGATCACAGTCACGGCCACTGTCAAACAGCTGGCCCAGGAACCCAGAGATTGTCGTGCTGTGCTCCACGGATATCTCCAAGGGTTCCTTTGTAGAGTCTGTAAGGATTGTTTTTAAATATCGGTTATTCATTTGAGTGTATGAATATTCACCATCGAATATTGTATGTATTCTCCATTTCTGATTTGTAGGTTTTGTATGGGAGGTTGATAGTTGACCCTTTTCACACACGCATGCACTCACTCAACGCACTCACTCACTCACTCACTCACTCACTCACACACAGAAACGAAAATAACACTAATCTTACCAATGGCACAGACAACCCCTGCGTCTTCCGCGTGTTTGCAGTCTGATATTCCCAAGCCGGGGGATTCACACTCGGTGAGGTCTTTCTCCGTCCCGAGACAATTCACTTCATCCAAATAGATCGGCCCTTGCCCTAGGCCATAATAAAGAATTAACACACAAACTTGCATGGATAATCAGGTTAGCCCTTTATACTGTATATGTATATACACTGTATATATATATATATATATATATATATATAGAGAGACATATTTCAACATATATGATCAATTATTAGACAATGATATATATATAAGTCTAATATATGATCATATTTGTTGAAATATATTGTTTTATCTAAATTACACAAAATAATAATATTGTTAATATGTTATGAAGCCCTTTACATGAAAAACACACAGACACAACAAAAACAGGATATTCCAACACATACTGTGTACCTGGCCCGTAAACTCCTGCTTCAACAGCTGCTCTGGCGCTGGGGTAGTTCAGGTGTCGACACACCACTATGGCTTCCTTTATGTCCCAGCCGTCGTCACACACTGTCCCCCACACTCCTCCGATATTGATCTCCACCCGTCCCTCGTGAGAGCCCTTGCCTCCAACCAGCCTCACGTCACCATTTTGTAACCCTGCAGTGATTTGATTTATGGTAACTATTTAGTCTTTCGGCGGATGCTTTGGTCCAAAGTGATGTACAGTGAGAATATGTGACATTAATGCACAGGTGAGGGGCGAGGCATCTTCCTCGAGGGTGCTTACAGGACTGTGGACCATGCATGTAGGCCGTAGGCCCCGAAATATCCATCTTTCGTGTCATTCATGATCACTTTCATATGAAAAAGTACAGAGAAACTCTATGGCAAGTCCCACTTGACATCAATCTGAAACCTCATATTCTGTCTTTGTGCTGCAGCATTCTTCCTTTATGCCTCCATAAGTCATTTGTTTTCCACGCCCCTCTCATGTAGTAGGTTTGATTAAGTAAGGGGTCTACCTACCTCAGGTGAACTTGCTGTCTTTTAGTAGTAGCCTACAGCCGAGATAAATGTTTGGGGGTACAACTGATCTGATTTATATATTGAATTTAGGCATCTCAATCACATGTCCATGACAAGCACACTATTAAAAGAAAGGTAAATGAGAGTGAAGATATATTAGTTATATGTATTGGTAATTTATTAGCTAGGTTGATGTTGATTTAAAGACAGTGGGATTAGAGGGCAAACCGGCCACAACTACTGTTGTGTTAACCTGGCTGAATAAACACCGCCTGTCCGCCTGTACAATCTATTAATATCTAACAGAAATTGAATTCATTCATTTATTTTGGAAAATAAGTAAACTTCAACAGATACTTAAGCAGATTATATATTAATATACAATGTTAAGGATCCAATTAATTATGTGTAACAGTAAATCAAGTGTAACAAGTTAATCTAATCTAATTTACTGATCTAGCCCACACTACATGTATCTTGAACCAATCAGCTATGTACCAGCTATAGATACTAGTCCCAGCATAGTAAAGCAGCATATCAGTCCCAAAATCCATTCGCACTAATGACCACACGCACAAGTCATACCGTGTTTGTGATATCATTTGCCCATGTCGACTGACTCTGAACATCATCATAGAATGCCAAAGCCAACATGCTGATACATCCTTGAGCTAGTGCTCACCCACCACAATGAGACAGGTTGACTAGGAGAAGGACACAGGCAAGGAAAAGAAGTCCTCCCGGCATCTCTCTGAAGGATGATCCAACTGAAAATACAACAGCAATTAATTACTGTTATTATTAACATTGGTTAATAGTAAATACATTAAAGGTGCAGTGTGTCGAATTTTGCAGCATCTCGCAGTGAGGTTGTAGATTGCAAACAACTGACCCCCCCCCCCACGACTATAAAAGGGCAGCCTAATCATCACGCAAGTTGGACAGCACTTCAATGCGTTTCATGTTGTTCCTTCGACATAACTATAGGCTACTGATTTATCAGAATATATTGAACTCTTCACAAGTCGACAGGGGGAAATAATTGTAACTCACCAAGTACAAAACACAGGGATGTTCTTCACAAGTCCAGTGGAGACAGATCTGTCCCCACAAATAGAAAGTCCACAGTAAAAAAAAAATAGAAAGTCCCTCCCACTGTGTCTCTCACACACATGCACGCAGAGTCGCACACATACACACACTTTGAGAGTCTGTTGTTGACATGATGTAGGCCTAACAGTTGTCTGGGGGTGCATATAGAGTACAGCACAGTCAAAAATAAAATAAATTATACAAAAAGACATAATGTTATAATGATAATCATGTGGAATCATTTGGGACATGTTTTTGTTATAATACCTACATTCTTTCAAATATGCTATGATTGTAGGCAAACAATGATCATCTAAAAGCAAAGTTACATCTTTATGTTTAAAACAAAAAATGATTGCAAGCAAACTATTCTGCTGGTGAAACAAAGAATGAAAGGAACGGTAAGATAATTATAATTAAACAGTTTTAATATATATACACACACACACACACACACACACACAATTTGATACAGCATTTTATACTTAAATATTAGGGAGGCAAAGAAGATTGACAATCCTCTCTAATCAGAAGTTATCAAACCATGATGCATAAACAAATACTTTCAGACCAATTAGACGCTGGTTAGCGGATGGAATCAGTGAAAATGGTTTGTAGCCATTGAGCAAATAGTGCATGTACGTATCACAACAATACTCTGAATGTTCAGGAAAGAAAATGCATGCCTCTCAAAAAATAAACATTCCTTCAAACAGGAACAATGGATCACTTTTATAACAAAAGGGACTAAGATTTAATCACGACAAATGCAAATGCAGCTGTCTATCATAAAAAACAAAACATGTATAAATCACACATGAACACAGCATTTGCAAATTTGTAAACTCAAAAAAATGTGTACCTTGTTGGTCATGAGGGGAGAAATTTAGCCTCTCATTAGCAAGTTAAAAGCAGACATTGTATGCATTAGTAAGTCACGGGTCAATTCATTACTGACTTGAGACAATCACCAGTTGCATAAATATTAAATTCTCAAAGGACTTTTTTATGTTTTACAAATCGGCTTGTTTTTCCTAAATCTTAACAAATTTAAAATCTGAAACAGTATCTTGTCAACCCAAGTTCCTGGTAGCCATAAAGTAGCTCTTTCTAATGCACTACTTAAGATATTGCGCATTATCCAATTTTGTTAACGTGGTATCTTACAAGGGTTTTCATCTCTACTTTAAATATGTGTTTTCTCTAATAATATGATACTGATAAATACTCTTTTCCAATATATCCCAAAAATATATTGCTCAGAACCTCAACGTCAAACACTTGACATCCCATAATAAAACATAGTTAAACGCCATTCTTCCCTTCGGCTTGTTCACAGTGCAATAAAATGACAGGTACAGACAGTTGTTGTTGTTAATGTCAGAATCCCCTCTCCACCAACCCATCGACCCAGAGAAGTCTCTCTCGTCATCGCGAGACGGACGGACATTGAAAGGAAGGGCCAAAGTTCTGGCTGTGTGGCAACAGAATCCTAGGCGGAGTCGAGGTAAACCACGGCCAATGACGACACGACAGAAACAACAATATTAATATTAATTCACCTCGCACTTCACACAGTACAAAAATAGAAATTGTTCCGATCCCAGAAAAAAGGTTTCAAATAAATAAATTCAAATAGATTGGAGAGTGTGAAGGAGGGGTGGTGGTGGTGGTGGCGGTGGCGGTGGTGGCGGTGGTGGTAGGGGTGGAGGTGGAGGCTGGGTTGTCCGTGGCTACAGTTCATCTTTCGGGTTAATGTTGAGGCCCTGATGCCCTGCAGACTTGCTGTCCAAGTCCTGAACTACCTCGTCTGCCTGCAACCGCTCCTGAAATAATCAACAACAACCAAGCCAGGGGACGGAATTACGATCGGGTAGAAGCATAGAAAACAAAACACGTTGTCATGACACAAGACAAACTTTAGTGTGAGTGCACTGCAGGACACATAGAACTTTATACAAGGGCTACAAGGGTTTTGTGTGTCTCCGTATTACGTTAACAAGGAGAGATCCTGGCCAGGAACAACTCCTCGTTAAGGTAATTTAACAAGAAGTTACGTATTACATTAACAAGGAGTCACGTTAGTACGTTAACAAGGCGTGTTCCCAGCCAAGAAGACTCCTTGTAAACGTTATACGGAGACAGGTGAAACTCTTGTAAAATAACAACCCTGCACGTGAAACTGAAAAACTCTAAAGCTTTTTCCATATGCTCATACACACCAAAAGTGTTAACGTCATTTTTTGCCATTATTTTTTTTGCCATTATTGTTATTATGTCTTTGTGCATCACTGCACAAAGAACTGAACTGTGCCACCCTATAGGTGAGCCGGGTCTGGACGAGGCCTTGGGGATTCAATCAGGAGGGAGGGACACTGAGAATCTCGACGCTGACGGACTTCACGCCGAGGTTGAAATATTTAAACTCAACCAAGCACACGAATGAGAAAAAATTCGCGGGATGCGGGTAGAATCACGAAAAAAAAGTCCTTTAGAAGGCTTGTTCCCTTCTAATGGATGAATGGTAACCCGTAGTGAACATAAATAACAAGAGCACATGTGCAGCAACACGTATAACAAGAACAACCCAGGCGGTTTGGTGAGGGGAAGGCTTTTACCAGTTCTCTGAAGAGCGGATCCAGGGTGAACCAGAGCGCCACCGCGCACCGCTGCCCCCTAGTGACGGCCTTCACACCGTGAGGGTTCTCCCCTCCCGACGAGAAGCCCACCATGCGGCCACACTTTGGCTTCACGGACGCCTGGAGTGGGGGAGGATAAGTCATGGACCATCGTCACTAAGCGTTTATCCACAGCAGTCATCCACAGTGACAACAAGTCAGACTGAGAACCATCAGAGCAAGCGAAAACGACGTTGAAGGATAATGGAGCAAGGCAATCTGGAGTAAAATATTGCTAGTACTGCCGCTAAAATAACTAGGACTCAAGGTTTGTATAATAATTTCTTTATTTTAACTAGTGACTGACCGCTTTGTTTTGACCAAGGGCGCCATAATACCACCAGAGGTCACTTCCTATTTCCAAAAAAACACAGTTCCCCACCCCAAAAACAAACCTACCGTGACAGTTTTGGCATCCATTTCAGTGAAAATGAATTCTCCGCCCTCAAAGTCTCCGTTGAGGTACAGCAGTGCACTGAGGACAATGAAGAAAGGGTCGAGACGTAAGTCATGGTTTCAACATCATGTTCAGGAGTTTTTTTTAAAGGGGTAACTAAAGCCTGTATATCAGGAACCTATAGCAATAGACATATTTGGCTTCTTCAGTGATCGCATATGGCTGAAGAAAAAAGCTGAAAAGAGACCGTAACAAAATCATATTTTACACTAATGATTGTATAGCAATTCTGGGATACAAAGCTAAATCCCGGTCAAAATCTATTTACCATAATATCCTAATCTACAATCTCAGAGTAAATAATGAGACGCCAGAAAAATGAAATACGACAAGGTATCATTCTTTCCAGCCCAAATGATCACGCCTAATTCCAACCCATCTTCGGCTCTTCTTCAAACAACTTCAAGCTATAACATTCTGTTGTGGCTTGGCCTACTGAAAAGGTTTAGCGACCCCTGCTGTAGATAGATCCATGTATTTGTATTTATGTTCAGGTAGGTGGGAGGGGAGTGGGAACCTGTAGTCTCTGTAGGTGTAGGCCGGGGGCTCCTTCCAGCACTCATTGGCCTCAGGGTCCAGCAGGCAGTTATCGGCATGGATAGGATGGCTCAGGTCATTCCTGTGGTCCTGTTGGCCTGTGGAAGCACGCAGACATATCTATGTAAGAGCTAGAATTTCAGACCGCGATTAACCGTTTAAAATGAGCACGTGGAAGTGGACAAAGAACCAGCAGGCAGAAGAACAACGACGGTATCAAAATGTCCATGTCTGTTTGTCTCAATGTGTGTGTGTGTCTGTGTTTGCGTCTCTCCGTGTGTGTGTGTGTGTGTGTGTGTTTGTGTGCGTGTGGGTGTGTGTGTGTGTGTGTGGGGGTGTCTGGGT
>JAOPJL010000017.1:5021466-5031774 GCA_027123545.1 Trisopterus esmarkii
CACACACACACACACACACACACACACACACACACACACACACACACACACACACACACACACACACACACCACTCTCCATCTCTCTGAGCTATTTTTTGCAAGATTTACTCGTGAAAAACTTTAGGCCACTGATTAAATGACTCTCGTGGGGACAGCCAATGTCAAAGACTGGCTTCATGAAAGATGTATCTGGGCTTTAGAAACCAACGCAGTGGAAAAACGAATAAAAACTCCCCCATTTGCATTTTGCCTCTTAAACTCCTTTGCGTGCTTGGTCATAACAATTCATAGCTCTTGTCAGCTTTTGTCAGTCTTCTTTGTCATCGGTACAGTGTCCTGCTTTAACCTCCCAAGGGATTAAGCAGTCTCAAGGATTTTCCTCAGTCACCAAAGTCGTATATTATTACATGGACCACTCTGTTAGGCTCTGTTCAAAATTTTCATGTAAATACATAAAGAAAAAAAAAAGATGTCTGTTTCATTATAGTAATATCGTTATCTTGGACGACGTGAATCATTTGTGGCTAAGAGACCAGAATGAAAAGGACATGATGAATAAATCGTATCTCGTTGGAGACATTAAGGCCTCCTCTAATGTTCCTCTCATATGTTAAATGGTTCCACATGCAATAGTTTTTGAGGTCCACAGAACAGTAGCAGAGCACTGAAATTCCATTTAACTGTCACCATTTTATAAGCTATATTTTACTGCATTTTGCCACACTTGCAAAGAGCAATCTTTTCCTGAGAAACAAATCGATAGAGCAAGAGATAAAGTTTTTAAGGCAAAAGGGAAGATGGTATCACTTAATTATTTTCTGATGGAGCATGTCCTGAATTCACATTTACACAATGACACACTTATTAAAATATTAATTTCAGTGTGCTCTCTACTGACCTTTCCTGCACTATAGTTCATTGGGGTGGACATATTGCTTTCTACAAATTTAAGGAAACCTGCATTCACAACCTTTGATTAAAAGTCCATTTTTTGAGGAGACCTTCCCTCCTCTGTCTGTAAACAGGCCTTTCCCAAGCACCTGGAAGTGGAAAAGTGCTAGCTAGATGATTTCAAGCATACGTAATTTTGTATTCAGCCAGAACTCAACAGATGTAACATTCTACATATAAAAGATTTAGTTCTCGCCACAAAAACAGAACACCATGCCGAAGGGTTGCCAAACGCAGCAGTGTCCATGCTTTCACAAAGAAATTATCTCTTGCCTTCCAACTCGCTGGCTGGTCTGTGCTAAAGCCTGGCTTTGCCTGGCTCCTGTGCCTGTGCCTGGCTCCTGTGAGCCAGCCAAGACAAAGGGCCTTTCCCCCAACAGAAGGTGTTTGCTATTGTATGCAGATAGATAGTGTTTTATTTCGCCTCAACTGCTCTCCCCCACCCTCCCCTCGCCCCTTTTATTCAGCCATCAGGAACATGAATGACATCCTCCTCAAGAGGTTTCACAGATGTTCTCTGTTCGGCCCCAGCAGAACCCCAGGGAGTCCCGCTGTTGCTCCAGAGCAGTTTGGCTGGATTGGTCTTGAGTCCGACTACATTAGCGATAAGGCTACCTGTTGCTGTGTTTCTTTTCGGTTCCACGGAAAGACCAATAGCCAGACGATTTCAGACAGGGCAATCTGTTGTCTGACATTCGGTTTGACACAACGAATGGATGAATGAGGTGGAGTATTTCGGGTGGAAGTGAGGATAGAACACTTTTGAAACTGGATGACTTTAAAATAAAATCACAATTAATTTTTTGTAAAAAATGGTTTGTTCACTGGTTGTTATGCCCATCCTAAGTCATAAGTAAAGATGAGACTGTGGAACAACTTTAATATTGATAAGATGATATTGGAGTTATTTTGTTCAAAATGTTGGTTGACTTGATTAACTGATTAATTGAATATAACTGAACCAGAACAACTCTTAGTTGTTCCTATTGTGTGCTTTATGCTTATTTTCAGCTTACCCTGAATCAATAAAACACTGAGGTAAATCATGTTTTGTTAACTGCAACCTCTTCCTCTAATGATCATTTTGTACACAAAGAAAGTATAAGGGAGATTTTGAGAATGTGCATTTAACAAGCAACAAGATAATGGGTCATGTGACGTTAGTTCACATATGGTTTGGCGTATTTGGCACAATGTACTGCCACGTGTTTCCTACCTGAAAAATTTATTTCTCACATCTTCATTGACCCTTCACACATTTTCATTTATTCAACTCAGAAAAAAACTTCTTATGCTCTCAGACGCCAATATTTCCTCTTCTCTATAAGGTGTCAGGAGAACAGAGGGAGATGGAGTGCGAGAGAGAGAGAGAGAGAGAGAGAGAGAGAGAGAGAGAGAGAGAGAGAGAGAGAGAGAGAGAGAGAGAGAGAGAGAGTTGCAGGGATGATGAACTGTCCATGGTTGTGTTACCGGCTCAGGGTCAAGGTAACCTGTTCCTTTGTGAGACAGGTCGTCCATCAACTTCTATCAACAGACACAACAGTTTTTAAATCCAAGGCATACAGGACTGCTTCATGAGTCACTAGTTAATGGAATTGGTGGAATATACTTTTTGGACTTGCCAAAGAAATGTTTTAAATGTGTTATCAGTCTGGAACCTCTCCGTTTATCTTAGATTCCCAAGGGGTGTTATCAACGGGTGTGGACTAGCCAAATGCCTCTGGACACAATTGGAGATAGACCTTCAACCAATCAGATCAAATAAGCATTATCCATGGGCGGCAGTCATCTTGGTTGGTTTCAGGAATAGTGCTTCCCCCCCCCCCCACGAAGCACCCCTCTGTACAGTCATGGTATTTAACCACGCCCATGTTAGACGACCGAAGAATCAGTACTGGAGAGAATCAGCAGGGAACAGTCACTCCTCTTGGGCGCCTGCTCTACACAATCAGAATAGACATTGTACAGTTTATATATATAGATATATATATATTTATATAAATATATATTATAGATATAAATAAACACGTAATAGTCTGTACAATCTGAAGAAGTTTGGCTAGCAGCACACAAGCATATTTAATGTGGGAGGGAAATTAAGTTTCTGTTTATGCCTTTACTCATCTGAGAGAATTTCTTTGAAGCATAAATTATGGATCGAGTGGCATGCTCTGATAAACCCACCGTAATGAAGCCGGCGAAAACAACTGGATGCACTTACATATTTAAAGAGGCTGTTTCTTTTGTGGACATATCATCTGAGCATTAAACTTTCAGAGGGCGTGATGATCCAACATTATGCACACATTGCAGGGTGATTGAGCTGAAGATTAGAGCCATATCTGGCTGCCATTATAAGGATTTGTGGTGGTTCGGAAACCAGAGCTCCCAGGGGTAAACATTGTGTAATTTGATGGGTCCAAGGCCTCTTTATGCGTTTGTATTTAGGAGTCGGGACCTTGGGTATAATGTATCCGCTGTTTGTAGCCTACTATCAAGCCTACTTTTGATGTGAATAAACCTCCTGGTCTTCAATTATTCAGCCCTGGCCAAGATACAAATGAGTACCTAGTAGGAGTAAATGATTGTTTTGTCCTTGCAAATTGAATACATCACCATCCAATCAGCACCAAGTGAATCCAGTAAAGAGCTAGTGAAAGATATTTTAGAACACAACACAGGATAATTAAAGTTGTTCAACGCTTGCGATGTGGTCAAACCCAATGAGTCTGTGCAAGCACTCTCTAATCAAAATAACACTTTGCTTTTAATACTATGAAGGATAAACACATGATTGGTTATTGCAGTAGTAGTCTAGTGGCTACGGTAAGCTACGGTACGCTTAGTCCCAGGCAAAAGGTTCCGGATTCAATCCCCAGTGTCAGCGTTATACCTGTAGACATACTTGAGCAAGAGCACTAACCCGCTAACCCTTACTGACCTGTATCTGAATTCAGAATAAGTATAAGTTGTTTTGAATTACAGAAAAAATACTAAATGCTAAATAAGGCAGAATCAAATTTTTTTTGCTATCTATCACAAAGCAAAGAATGGAAACTTAAATGAGGGACATAAAGAACAGTTATAGCATTTGTATTGTAGATAATCGTTACTATTGTGTAATATATACAATATATAGACATATCTGCAAGTAATGGTTCATACTAAGATCAGTAACCAGAGCAATTGTCAATTTCCAGAACCCAATGTATGTGCGTATGGTGACCAAAATGTGTCATCTCTAGACAGGTTTGTTGGTGGACAGCACATCTCCGGATGCTGGATAATTATGGGCAAGACCTGGACAGTCGTCGATATGACTTCTATCTGCGTCAACCAATGGGCTAATGGGTTTCTGCATCATTTTACCACATTATACAAAAACATATCATGGGGACCTCATCTGGCCTCCAGGCTGAACCTCTGCTGGTGATCTGTTTAATGTCCATTCTGAAAAAAAACATTGGCAAACAAAAAACAAATGGCTTGATTTTGCAGGTTTCTGAGCCCAGAGGAGGAGTTAAAGTACATGTTTGAATTGTCCATTGTGTCCTTATATGACATGATATTAGATGAATGTATGGATGACACTCTCTTCTCTTTTCGAAGAAGTATGTCATGCCAGCTACCATTCAATGTACTGTTGAAAAGCAAATTGATTTTGGATACTGGAACACTTTATCAGATTAATCACTAAATAAATATAAAAATATGCATGACCTTTGTGTATTTTATGTCTAATGTTAGAAGTGTGCATACTTAAAGCATACTTATGAATAACAAAGTATTGTAAATGTTTGTTACACACATCGACACTTCTGTGACAACAAATTGATTCTGCATTGATCTGATTGATATCATGGGTTATTTCACAAAGAACAGTGAAACTGGGAACATATTGATTCCTGAACAATCAATCTTTAGAAATGTCTCGTTGCCCCCCACCACCACCAGAGCCTCAGCCAATTAGCTCTTGGTGTATGCCAGCAAAGTGATTTGCATATTGCACACATAATTGGTTCAATCAATGTGATGTGGCATGTCACAAACTGAGCTATTAAGTGAGCATATTTCAAAATGAAGAAAATACAGGGCATGACTTCCTATTCAGTTGAAGAACATAATAAATGGTGGCCAGTTATGACGACGAAAAAACTAAAAGCAAACCTGTCATATACTTACTTAAAACATTTTACTCTCCTACGACCACAATTTCCAAGTAGAAGAAACCCCAAAGCCCTTCACTGGTGCAACTGAAAGAGCAGAAAAACTACAAGAAATGTCGACCCAGCTGTGAATCCCTCTCTCCCTCGCTGATGGCCGCAGTTCTCCTCGAGCCAAGCAAAACCATGACAACGTCATCAGGCTCCCATCCAGCCACTAAACAAACACACAATGTCCAAACAGCGAAGGAGACACAGAACAGCTATTCCCCTACACCACCACGGCCATCACATGGATTCACACAATTTATATGGCCTCAATACAATGGCTGACCGTGATGCCAGGAATAGTGTTATAGCCAGGAACAGGGTTATTCCTGGCAACGCATGTGGTACTAGACAGTGCCTGAATGTTCAAGGGATTGTTAGAATTGTGGGAGATTGCCTTAAAAACTAGGCAGGCGTAGAAGGAAAAGGGTAAAAGTCTAATTGAACAAAAAACTCCTAACAATTTCATGACGCATCAAAACATGGTCAAAAAAGGGTTTGCATCTTTAAACAGTCAAAGACAAATTTGTCAAGTGAATATTTCATAAAAGCCTATTAATAAGGACACTCCCCATATATGCAGGACAACATTCATTCTCATCCTATTAATACTTTAATACTCATGATAGTCTGACACTGGCTCATTAACAACCACGTACTGTCAGAAGGAGAGGAAGGAGATTTATGACATTATTAGAATTTAAAGGCCTGCCTGTGCAGCTATTTTGGGAAAATGGCCACCAGTGATCCAATTACATATGATGACAGTTCCTAATGTATCATGTGACCCAGTGAGGGAGCATACAGTAGGTACAAACCAGCCATAGGGTGCGGTACAGCGTCTGCTTACATCACACACCAAGTGAATACATACTTTTGCACTTGTTTGAACCTCAGCCGTAATTATACAGAATCTAACTCTGAAAGCTTTTCTCCTACTTCAGTTGAATGATTCAGTTAACATTGATTAAGGGGGATCGGGGGATCGACTTCAGGGCCCCTTAATTACACAAGCGTCTTCTAAATGACTCAATACTAAATCGTTAGTAGAAGCATTGTGATTACAGCACAATAAGAAACCATGGCAAGAATGTGCTGCATAAACATGCAGACCACTTTGAAGTCCAAGACCTTCATTCCAGGTTATACTCATACGTTGTTGAGTTTATTCAAGCACGCGTTCCAAATGTTTCCCACACAATTCCTTGCTGGGCATTAAGTAGGACCTACGACTTTGTAGCCTTCTAATTAGACTTCAGTGCTGTCAATATCTCCTTTATTTACAGCAGAGTGGCAGAACAGACTTTGTAATAATAATCCCATTTAAAGATTAACCTTGTACGAACTAATAATAATATTTTAATCCTGGTTTAAGGACAGCATCTGTCAGATAACAGACCATAGCTTTATACAGAGTTAGCTATAGAGGTGGTTGTGCCCAGTTTGTTGAAGAGCAAGAACGGGAGGTCCACACAGCGACAGTTCACTGTCCGTTACCTTTATTTGGTAACTTGAAGAGTGGTAATCATTAATCAGTATTGTGTGGTTTTTGAGGGATATGGTCCTAACCGTTGAACTAAACTAAGAGTCCGTAAACAAATGCTTAAGGGCTTAGGGACTTACAACTCCAAACAGGAACCCTGTTGGGTGCCAGGCAGGCATCAGCCTTTCAGGTGGGAGAGAACGCCATGTTGGATTCCCCCCCCCCCCCATCTTATGCAGGCTTCCAGCAATTGCGTTCAATTCCTCGAGGAGGCGGGAGGGGCCAGGCAATCAGCTTTCCTGGAAAAGAACACAGGCCATCAGAAAACAGGAAGCGAGATGGCTCAGGACCGTCACCAGTTTGAATCAATCCATTCAAGATTCTGTTCAGAGATTCTGAGAAACTGTGGACCAGATGAGTACTTATTTGAAGCTGAATATAACAAGCCCACGAGTACATGTATTGTACCTGTGTACTCTATTGAACTATTGTATAGCAACTTGAAAGGTGTAGTCACTAATTCACCTTGTACTTGATGACCTCTAGTGGTAAGGCTGACGTTTTTCTAAGTGTCTAATACTTCCACTCTGTCAGACACATTCCTTTTCATACATTGATGTGTTCAACTTCAGGCATTTCACATGGGCTACATACAACAGCCAGTCAACATTCACTACAATGATAACAGCCAGCGGCAGCAAAGACGTCAGAAAGATCACCATGTCTCTGAATTGTACAGGAATTACCTGGTACACACCGAGATCCAATGATTATCACATAAGAAAGTTAACATATCCAGCACAATTTGACAACATTAACAAGGATTGCTTTTAGTGCACTTTGCATAATACCACTTCATATTCAAATTACTCTTGCAATTATGATTGCTTTTCCGATCGCTGTTCCCCATTGTTCCATCGTTGTTATGATGAACAGTTCCTTTGGTAAACCTGGCTCCTACACAACTTCCTCCAACATTGATTGGTAGCACAATAACTTGAGTGCCTTAACGATGATTGTCCAATTATGGCTGATTTAAATGTATTAGAAAATGTGTTTGTTTTAGCTCCTTAATGCTCTTTGGGTGTTTTTCCTTTTATATGATCGTCCAAATGATTTTAGATTGAGTTTCATGACATTTGCAAGGCATGTCTTTGTTCCATTTAATTGTATATTGCAGTAAAACAGTTGTTTTTTACGCATTATGTTGATGTAGACTATGGTCTTCAATAGTCACAATACATTGGCTTTCAGTGTTGTAGTTATAAAACAAATATTTGGCCTGGACATATTCAAATATTATATTACATTATATTAGACTTGCATTAGACTTTTTGAAAGTGAGTAGATAAAGCAAACGATATCTTGAGGTAATAAACTTTTCTTTTCAGTCCATAAAAAAAAACACCTTCCTGTTTTCCAGTTTTGGTGATCCAAGGGTGCGGGGATGAACTACTGGAAACACGTGAGCTTTGGAGGAGGCACCACGCAGCGGTAGGTGATGGGAGCGGCACGCGCCCTATAAGAGCAGGATGAATCCTGGTGAGCGTCACACAGACACAGCAGGCAGGCGGGAGGGAGGAGAGCTGATGTTCATCGAGGATGGAGATCTGAAAGTGTTTCTTTTCGGTTCTTTCTTCTTCTTTTTTTTTTTTTTTTTTAACCAAATCAGCATTTTCTCAGAGGCTATTTTTTCTCAGCACACTAAGGGACGAGTACAAGTTCGATATCGCACTCGTCTGTCGTTTTTCCCATGACAAAACTGGTAATAACTCATGGCAAAAACTGAAACGTTCAGCACCCGAGTCGAGGACAGCACTAGTCTAATCCAGTCTCATCAACACTAAAAATATCACTAGGGCGACCGGGCGCACATCGAACAGATTCGATGTGCTTGTTTAAGTAACTACTTCAGACACCATAAAGCGACAACCGCCAATGTAACGCTGTCTCGCAACCCGGGGAGAAGTCTAGAGATCCGGGGAGGGAGGAATCCGCGAATGACTGTGCTCTCAATATGTACCAGGGACACTTACAGGTAAGAATGACTGTTAGCAACTCTTTACCTCTCTGCAACTGGATGTGTAAACAATGCCCTGCACTAGGAAGCTAACATGACGCACACGCCGTATACATAGTTGCATTCAATCAATGGCGAAACACGGAATTATGGTAAAAGGGATTTGTGATTATTAAGGGTGACAAAGTAGCCCACACAACTCCGTGCATTCCTGAGCCTACCCATCTTCAAGTTGGAGTTAGTCATTCACATCTGATTCAAAAAGTTGTTTTAATTTCCTTGTGGTATGTTTGTCTTGAATATGGTTTATGTATTGGTAATATGGATGCATTAGGCATTTCACATTATCATATATTATGGAATAGTCTAATCAAAATGCATGCTTTAAAAAAATGCAGTGATGAACATTGAATTGCTGATCTAAATTATGCTGTGTGGTCATTTTTAGTATGATATTTACAAACGGTGTTCTGCCCTATTAGTTTGTTCAAAGCTGGGTTTCTTTGTGAATCTTCTACATCTTTGTTCTGACCAAAAGTCAGGGAATTAATCAGCCTACTATTGGATTTTGTATTTGAACTGCAGGCTTCACACTAGCAGGTAACACTCGTGTTTACAGAAAAGTAGAGTGCAAATATTGAGTTTATTATACCTACAGCTAGCTATATCACCAAATACATTCCTGAAAACCCCGGAAAGAACAGAGGCAATTCAAAACAAATGCAAATATTCTCTCTAATAGGACAATGGGTAAAAAATGGTGACGTTGGTCATTTGACTTAAAACTCCAAATTCCCAAACCCTGCTTTATTATTAACATTATACCGTCGTTATATGTCGTTATTACTATAGGTTTAACTCAAATTTCTTATTCGTGATAATAAGTCACAATACGCACCATAGCTAATCAAAAAAACATTTCCAAAGTTAACAAAGTTAACAAAAAACCTTACAAGGCAAGAACATGCATAACATTGCATCTTCCATAGTTATAAGTAGGCCTATACCAAAACATGTTCTTCTCTACCGATACTGAGGCTAGTAGTCAGACACTCAACCCTTCTATCCGTATTATGTAACAAAAACAAGTTCTGAGTCATACATCTCAGGAGAATTAAAAACACAGGATGAATAGTTAATGCATTAACTAGCTAGCGTCATTGACAATGCATGAAAAGATCTGGACAACAGTCATAAGTCAGTGGTAGCTGAGACTCGTGTTTTTGTCAATGAAATACATCGTGCCTTAACACGAAGCCACCCGTTCAACAGAAACAATAGTCATTTGATACACAGCTTTCTCTTTATCCATTCTGTTCACTAATATGAACATTACAAATTCTGGTGTCCTCCATATTTCATTTAATTCCATAGCTGTTCCACTACAATGACCCAACATTTAACATGTTAATAATCCTGTATCTGTAAACTGTATCTGTGTGTGTGTGCATGCGTGTGTGTGCATTTAGTTATGTTTAATATTTTGTCATATTTAACATAAAGACATCTAAAATAACCATATCATTGACTTTGCTCTGTAGTTTATCTTGAAAAAAGAAGCTTATACAAGCACACACACACACACACACACACACACACACACACACACACACACACACACACACACACACACACACACAC
>JAOPJL010000017.1:5277710-5305422 GCA_027123545.1 Trisopterus esmarkii
CGCAACGAGTAACAGCTGAAACACATTAGGGGAGGGAGCAGTAATCACACAGGAGGGAAACCTGACATGGGGAGAAATAAGACAGATACCAAAGTAAATCCGGAAACACACCAAAATAAGACAAGGAAACAGACAGACCATGACAGTGTACATATAATTTTGCCTTACATTTACATCAAAGTCTTACAGTGTACAACTACATAGGCCTATGTCAAACAAAATACCATAATTGCATTCAAGGCCACTGAGCATACACACATGTTTGTATTTCAATATAAGAAATTAAACCATTATGAAGTCCAAGTAGGGCTAATATTGTTTTATGACTTTCTCAATTGTACACAAGGATGTGGCAGGTGACTCACAACTGGAAAGGATTCAATGACATTGGCAACCCATTTAGTGACCCAGCCTGTGAGTAAAATGTCATTGGAACCCAACTTGTGTACTCTCTAATGTCGTGGCCACCTAAAATATGTTATCTAAGGGCAAAGATAAGACCGTCAAACACAGATAGTGGTTTCATTTGATCCGGGCGGTAGGTTGATACCTGCTCTCGTCTCAGCTCTTGGATACAGCGGAGAACGAACTGAAAATCCTAAAACAATGGTTTGACAATAATAAGTTGTCTCTAAACTTACAGAAAACTAAATTCATTATATTTGGATACAAAAATCATGATAGACAATGTTTAAGAGTCTATTAAAACAAATTCTTAGGAGTGATCATAGATCACAAATTATGCTGGAAACCACATATTAAACAAGAGAAAATAAAACTTTCTATGTCCCCTGCAATACTATATAAAACAAAAGATGTGCTCAATTCAAAATCATCACAGTAGTAGTAGTAGTAAAAAATAAATAAGAAAAAGAAAATGATAAGATCCTGAGGGACCAACAATTCTTTTTTTTTATAATAATGTAAAAAGGGTAGGTGCAATAAGCAAAGGCTTCAACCTACACCTTTTCGGTCAGTTAAGACGACAACTTTTTTTTTTTTTCGTTTTAACTTATGGCATGTATGCAATGTTGCATATATATGTGATCAAAATAAATAAACTAAACGAAACTACTAATGACGGTACTGGGTCTTGAAGAGTTTGCAAGGGGTAGGGTTAAGGGGTCGGCTTCCTTAAGGGGTAGGGTTAGGAGTAGGATTAAGGGTTTGGAAGAAATGGGATTGGACCCAAGTGGTGAGGCGAAAGAGGGGTGGGGGAGCCCAGGCAGCAGGTGGGGCTGAGCTAAACTCCACTTCAGAATCTGATGAATCCAGGACAACTCTGGTAAGACAGTGTCAGAGTTGTCCTCTGAGACTCAAGGAGCCTCAGAGAAAAGGGGAAGAGCTGGCTCCTTAGACAGTCTGTCTGTGGAGGAGGCCTCCAACAACCCTCCCAACACTACACTTTAAATATCGCACTGCAATCAACCCCAAAGGACTCGGTTTTTGACCAAACTAGAGTCTGGGAGGGAAGTGAAGCAGAAAAACCTTGAGAAACATTGAGATAAAGGGAGAGCTTCATTCACAAAGCCTTGGATGACTTTTTCGACGTTTTTAACCCAGAAGAAAACAAAAGACAAAAGGCGGGAAAGGAGCCCCAGACCTCCACATGTCTCCTAGGAATTGTCATCAAGTGTACTTCAGATATAAATCTTAGATAAAAGTGTATGTAAGGGGCGGCAAAGGGGTTCCCTGGGTAGAGTGTGTACCATTAAAGGGATGATTATGGTTCCACGTTGACGCAACGCAAGGGGGTTTATGGACCCATTACGTCTTACGTCTACGACATGAGTTCACAGCAGCACGCGTATATATAGAAAATGTTTTTTTTATTTTTATGCTACACCTTTCCTGCTGTCGACTCCCAGACCGTAGTCGAGGAGCACTGGGGAGACGTTCCTCCAGGTCTGATGTTCTCTCGGGGGTAATGGCAGTGGGTCTGCTTATAGGTTTAAGGTTCTGTCAGTGTGCTTTTCACAGGACCCTGTGTGGTGTGTGTGTCTGAGAGATAGATAAGTTTGAGGGATAAGATGGATAAGATGTTTCTTGTATACAACATAACATCAGAATTATTAATTAGTTTATGGTGTGTAAAGTACCATTGCAAAAGTATATGATTAATCGGTTTTCTGGCAATATACGTTTTTGGTGGGTTTTTGGTTGATTGGTTTTAAGATTGTAGTGGGACTGGAAATTGCCTATCCAATCTGGTATCAACACTGATTAAGAGCAAACTAGAATGACTGCAATTTGTGTGAGTGAGAAGCTCGAGACGAGAGCAAATATCACCCAACCGCCCGATTCAAATGAAACCACTATCTGTGTTTGACGGTCTTATCTTTGCCCTCAGATAACACATTTGAGGTGGCCACGACATTAGAGAGTACACAAGTTGGGACCCAATGACATTTTACTAACAGGCTGGGACATTAAATGGGTTGCCAATGTTACTGAATCGTTTCCAGTTGTGAGCCACCTGCCACGTCTTTGTGTACAATTGAGAAAGTATTAAAACAATAATAGCCCTACTTGGACTTTATATGGGGCCCTTGTTTAATTTGTGTTAAAGCATAGGTGTGTAGGCTCAGTGGCCTTTTTTTTTGCCTTTTTGCATTTTTAATGCAATTATGGTATTTTGTGTGACATATGTAGGCCTATGTAGTTGTAGATGTAGTTCAGGAAACAGACTTTAATATGTGTAGCAATTTTTCTTGCAGGTCCTTTTTTAAAAATAATATCCCAATATTCATAGTCATGTGTCAAGAGATGGGTCTATTTTCCAAAGATGAGTGCAAACCCTTGCAAATGAATTCATGCCCAAAGTCTGCCATGGTAATAAATGCAGGTTTTATTAGAACAGATCATATTACTAACACATGCAGTAGGGACAGGAATATCAACTAATCCTCCATACTACCATATGTGCAATACAAAAGGGAACATAAAGTGTGTCATGTTTTCTTAAGCGCACTGTGCTGAGCAGCGGCAGGCCAGGTGGGATTCGATGGTCTCCTTGAGGTCCTCGCTCTTCTCATAGATTTTGTTCAGACGCATGGAACTCATGTTGGAATCTACAGGGGCAATGGAGAACAAAGCAGTTAAGACTACATTATCTGATCACTTAGCAGACCCTTTTATTGAAAGCTACCTCCAGTGAATTTCAGATGTTATTTCGAAAGGAGAAGGTAAGGCGTTAGGAATCTGGCTCTAGGAATGCCGACAAGTAGGCTGTGGATATTGAGGTTTGAACCCAGCACCTTCAGGATGGGGAGTCAAACACCCCGACCAATAGACCATCCTGCCAAAAGTCTAACTAGCCTCCCCCGTCGCCCACAACAAAGCTCTGTTGTCTTTAAGGGGTTTTGGCTCACCGGCGGGCAGACAGTGGAAACCAACAGTGACAGGGATGCTCCTCAGTGGGGTGCAACCAGACAGGCAGCGCAACACAGGCTCGACAGAGTAGCATTTGGACTCTTCTCCATGGAGGACCACCTGCTTCTCCAGCTTCACAGATTCAAGCTTCATGTAACACTCTGAAGGAGAAGAAAAAAATTATCCAAAGTAATGTTTTGCATTTTGTAGTCAACCGAATAATCAACATCAGAACCCAGTTTGAAGCTAAAACGCATATTTTGCAGCAGTCCACCAAGCTAATAAACTCAACCAAGCCTAGGCCATATCATCCACTGGTCTTACTTGAGATGTCGCGGCAGCTCTCGGCAGGGACCACCCAGGATTGGGCGTAGCTGACTGAGTTTGAGGCGAGGTGTCCTTCGGGGGTCTGGTACTCCTGTCTGACCTCTCCGTCGGCCTTTCCACAGACTCCACAGGTCTGTCCCTTCATCCAGTCAGCCACCTTGACCTGTGAACAGAATGATCCACTGTTAACGAACCTCCTTTGTGTCATATAGCATAGGGAAATGGTGAATTGGATCGTATTTTCTTGATACCTTCAATGTGCTGGCGTCCAAAAAGACCTCTTGGAGACCATGGCTTGGTGCATGGAGAGCAATGCCCTCAGCCAGCCTCTTGATCTGGATTTGGTCTGAAATAATCACAGGCATTAATGTAATTTGTACAATATAACCAAGTATTATCAAGTATTGGACTGTAGTTCCAGTTCACAGTGTTACTTATGTACTTGTAGGGTGCTGGTACGGCAGGTTGGCAGTGGGCAAAATGATTCCATTGATCTTCACCATGATGTCGTTGTTCATGGTAATAAGGTCAACCTCACTGTTGGGGAAAATAAATAGTGAGGGGTCTTGATAGATACATGTGTAGATTCTACACATATCCAAAAGGAATACAAATGACCTCCTGGAATGGATTTACTCACATGTCAGCAATTTTCACATGGATTTGTTTGTTGCTGGATGCCAGATCCTTCTTTAGCAGAACAATGAATTTCATATCTTCGGTGCAGTCCTGTGCCAAAACTTGAGGGCAAGACTCGGGCATCTGGTTCTTGAAGATGCGCTTGTTGAATGTGGTCACCTTGTCATTGACGATGGTGCACTCAGCTATTGCAAAATGAGAGAGATAATCACAGATTTTGTTTTCATTCTTTTGTAGAAAGTAAATAATATGGAAAGTAATTTATTTTAAATAGAGGCTGACCTGCATTTGCTTTGGTGAGCACATACATAATCTTATCAGATAGACTGGGATAGGCCATCAGCTCATCAGCTGTATCTCCAACAGGGATGTAGACTGGAAGCATCACAGCCAGTTTGTAGAAGGTCCTCTGTATAGCAACAGCAATGTTTTGATATTGACCACCAAATTAAAGGAACAGCATAACAATAATGATGAAGACAAACCGACCTTTGGTGTCTTCAGCACAACATTCAGGGTTTCGTCAGATGTCAAAGCCAAAGTCAGTTTCAATTGTTTCAGAGGATTCTTAGCCTTTGACATTTCCACTCCTGCCAACTCTGCAGCATTTCCGAGGTACTCTGACAGCCTTAATCGGGAAGAAAATCACATATTATACATTCACCTATTCAGTCAGTGTTAAATGTTATGATGAAGTTGATATTATTTGTGGCTTTACATCTTGGCATAGCGCTTCGCGATAGTTGGGAGCTTGTCCCAGGTGAACTTCAGGCGCATCGCAGAGCTTTTTCCAACAAGTCCGGTTTCAGCTAAGATCTTGGTCTCGAATTCCTTGCAATCAATTCCCCATGCAACCTTGGCCTAATTGCACATGATGCATATGAATTTCAAGCATACAAAACACAAAAAACAATGATAGCTGTTCCTGAAGTGGAGTTTGGGGTTGTTGCTGAAGACGGTCTTACCATGATTTTCTCGTAGCTGAGCAGCACAGCGTCAGCACAGATCCTCCAGTGGTTTTCCTCCAATAGGCTAGCGAGGATCAGCTGGACTCTGGAAGCTGGCTTGTCCCAGTAGGCTGTGGCCTGGTATCCCTGGGCCTTGTGGTCAGCTCTCACAGCACGGACAAGGATTGTCACAGTGGGATTGATGGCGTTCGCAAGGTATTTGGCCTGATGATTCATACAGAAGGCATAGGCTTAGCAGCAGCAACCGTTGAGTGTTCAATGTTACCCATCACATGCATTGGTTCTTTCTGATGACCGCACCTTGTTGTAGATGGCCTCGAAGCTGGAGGCGCTACTTCTGCTTGATGTTCTGCGTGCGGAAACGGAATGCTGAAAACATAAAAGAAAACAGGTGATTTAAATGAATAACGCAACAACCATTATACATAACTACTGGTATAATTATATAATTATATATATAGGAGAAAGGACAAATAACACACCTGGTGGATGTGAGTCTTGGAAAACTTCAGGTCAAATGACTGATGCTCCTGTAATGAAACAAAACAAGAAGACCATTTAACACACTTTGACTTTGAACAAAGACATCTATTTCATGTGTTGTTGTTTGGTTCAATCAAAGGCATTTAGACAATAACAGGCATCACCTTTGACACACGGGCGCTGGAGCTAGAGGAGCTGGAAGAGCTACTGCTGGAGCTGCTGGATCTCTTGATGAGAGGGGCAACGCCATCCACAATCTTGCTTGCACGGCGAGAAGAAGAAGAGCTGGAGGAGCGGCTGCTAGAACTGCTGCTGGATTTGAGGGAGCTGCTGGAGGAGGAGGAGGAGGAAGATCTGGTGGCGTTCTTCAGACCGGGAACCAGGATCTTCTTGAGTTTCAGCAAGACGTTCTTCTCCTCTACAGTTTCTTCCTCCTGGCTCCTGTTGATCACCTTGATGATCTTCTCCACTGCCTTCTCGCCAACTTGAACCTCAACCTCGATCTTCTCAATCACAGGTCCATCGGCTGGAGGAAAATGGTTGATAATAGTTATTAGACTAACCTTTATATGCAATCCAATGTCCAATGTCTATAATTGTAATCAATTTAATTATTTTTACTTGCCTGGTGCAATCTCAACAATGAGGGCATGTTTTCCAATAATGGCATATAGTGGGCAGTCCTTGATGGCGGCGGCGTTCCGGGATTCAATCTCAGCGCATGCCTTGATTCCGAATGTTTTAAGTTCACCGCACATTTTCTTAGCAAAGGCAGCATTGAGGTTGATCTTCCTGATGAGGTTCTCAGGCAAATCAACAGGAATGATTTCTGATGATTTGGACTGTAAAAACAAAATAGCACAAAATAAAATTCAGACAATGTTTCTAAAACTATGAAACTGTAAATTTTGCATTTGTTTGTGTTTTTCAAAGAGCAGGTCTCAAACTCACCAAGCCACTACCCAGAGAGGATGTCAAAGAAGCCAACCTGGAAGCGATCTTAGAAGTAAATGTTTCACGTGATAGTGTGTTGGGCTTTAATGGAATCATTGGAGTAAGCTTTGCAGCTTCAAGATCTTCAACATTTCTTGCGATGGCCAAGGTCTCCACACTGCAAGAGAAGAGAGAACATTAGGCTTTTGAAAATTATTAAATTATTGAAGTTTTTATGTAAATGATCGGCAGAGAGAAAGATTACATACGTTGCAGTTGTGATCTTATTTAAACCCTGGACCGGCAAAGCTTGAATCTTGAAGTTGCCCTTGATAAAGTCAACTCTTGCTTCCACCTTTGCAGGAACAATCGTGTGAATTTTGGCAATTGACATGACGGCAGCCTGGATCAAGGCGGTGTTCACACCCATGACAGCATAAGTATGCATGGAAACACTGAGGGTCAGAAAGGGATGGAACATTGGTGAAATAATAGTAATGATTACATTCATAATTTTTAAATGAACTCAATCATATGATCATGTATGCAATGAAACGCAATGTCTCTTTTTGTTGTTGTTATTTTTGTTGTACCTTGGAGTAACTGCAGTTCTGATCTCAATGTCGGACTTAAGAAGCTGAGCGGCAGCAAAGTTCAGAGGGAGAGGAGGAGACACGGTGGTCTCGACTGTAATTCACAGAGAGAACATTGTCAGTGAAAAAAGGAGGTTATACATTTTTTGCAATGATATTTTTTCTTGTGTTCGTTGTTGTTTCTGGAGCTTACCTTCAACAGTGGCTGCCGCCACAGCAGCGGTGTAGAAGCTGAGCTCTATGGGCAGACCAATATTGGAGGGCATGATGCGACGCACCTCAGCAACCAGCATGGGTTTGGCATAGTGGAAGGAGAAGCCGGAGAGAAGGGCCTCTAGGGCCTTTCTTCCATAAGTGGCAACGCTAGGTCCGGTGGCCACCTGTATGGAAAACCAGCCTTGCTTTAAATGGTGCTTCGAATTTAATGTGTTTATTAATTTATTTAAGAATAGTTTGATGTAACTTTACACATTACCTGGATAAGCTGATCAATGGCGGCTTTGTCGATGCTGGCGAAACCAATTTCCTGTCCAAAGAACTTCACGTAAAGCGAAGCCAGTGGCTGGTTCACAGCGGAGGCCCTCCAGTTAGAAACCTGAGAAAAGGAGATCATTGTCAACTCAACTGTGGTGCTTGACTCGTGTTTGGCACTAATAGTCTGGTGTTGAAGTGATGGCAGAAACCTACTGCCCGGATGAAGTGCTTAATCTTTGTGATCCTATCAGCGTCCGCAGGAGCCTCGGGCAACTTCAAGAGGGCTTCCTGGATTCCCTCGGTTCTCACACCAAGCTGAAAAAAAACACAGTAATATATAGTAATTATATATAGTCATTTTTAAATTAACATATTCAGAACATATTTGTTCTTTCATCACCAATATGAAGTTATGCAGAGAAAGAAACAAAGAAATCTGACCTCAAGAACATCAGCATAAGCTCCAGCGAAGTAGGTACGGGCCTTTGCCACAACAGCCTTGGGCATCACTGTGGCAGCATCATTGATATAGAAAGCACTGGCAGCAGCACCAACCATCATGGGGTCTACAGACAACATAGGACAGATGTAAAGCTGCCAGTGTGATCAAGGTGACCTGTCTAAAGGAAAACCCTCGTCATTATAATCCACTCACTATGGTAGGCATCCAAGTAGAGAGCCCTGCTGAAGCGAAGGCTCAGCCGGTCGAACTTGGGGCTCAGCATCCTCACGGCAACGGCACATGCTGTGGCACTAGAAGAACAAGGTCACCACTGTTAGGTTTCATTCATATCAGCCCAACATAGAGAATAGATGAGTCGTCATTGTAGGGGTTGCATCTTACACTGATGCGTAATCAGGAGCGGTGTTCTTGGTCATGGACTTCATGTAAGAGTAGACAAAGCTTGCAACCTGCAGATTGCTTTCCTTCAGGGTTGCGTCGGCGATGGCAGTCACCAGACCCATGGGCAGTCTGGTCTCAAACAGCACAAGAGCAGCAGCCATACGGATTTCAGCTTTGAGAGCCTTGTCCATAAACACCTGAATGGCCAGATCCTGGATCTAATGAACAGGAGTGAAGGGTTAGAACAAAACATAGTGTGTTCAACACACAACTGTCAGGAATTGTGATAAAGTCCTACCAGCTTGGGCTCCTTCTTTGCGATGTTCCTCAGGGCAAGGATAGCCTCGATGTGAACATTCAGGGGCAGGGCAGCAGCAGCAGTGGAGAATCCAGGCAGTATCTTCATGATTGGCTTAAGACTGGCAGGGTGGCCAGCATTACCCAGAACTTTGAGCGCGATAATAGCTCCGTCAATATCAGCGTCAGCAACAGATCGGATAAGCAGATCGTGGATGGGCTGTTGAAGACATAAGAATGGTGAGATGGGATTGGAACGGCATTCATTTCTCTTAATATAGGACACAAAATCAAAGTAATAAAACATGTACCTTCACCAAGTCAACTGGGCAGATTGGCGTTTCGACACAGTATTTGTTAACCATGGTGCCGAAGCCCAACATAACAACTTCACGAAGAACAGGATTGGCCTGGATTTTGTGGTGGGAGATCATGGCCTGTGGAGTGATCAAAAGAACGTATCATTGAGGTTTCTTAATTTCCAAACTGTAAAAACAAACAAACCCAGAGACCATTTGGCAGGTTGACCTACCTCGAGCAACTTGATGGACTCCAGGTCAGCTGTCACCATGTGGATGGAGCCAATCAGAGCCTGGGCAGCCTCAACGACACTGATGTCATCGATGTGGAACTTCTCCTTGATGAACTTCAGAGACACGTGAGTTCCAATGGCAGGTACAGCGTTCAGGAGCCAATGCCTGCAAAACACAAACATACAATGTTCAACATTTCTCTGTGACCTTTTTGGATGTTAATATTTGCCCTGGATGAATTTTCCCTTAGCCAATCAGAGTCTTGCAGACATGACTATATCGATGTAATCCGTGTGACCATAGCGAGAAACAGAACAAATACAGAAACTCCCTTCACGAAAAGGTTTGAATTCTGCCTTTGCGTTATTTTTTATGGATTCTGCTCCGAAGGAAGAAACTTCTGTCTAAATTAAGGAAGTAGAAATTCATGATGATATCAAGCTAAGGTCTTATTATCAACCGACCTGTAGGCTGGCTTGACCTTGTACTGAGACCAGAGGGCTTCGATCCCTTCGTAGCTGACCACGCGCAGGAGCTGGATGAGCTCAACAAACTTGAGAGGAGCGTCTTCATGGACCTTGGCCACGTTGTAAGTCACCAAGTGGTTCAGCACTTCAACGATCTGTCAAGACCGGCAATGTGACCAAGGTTATTTTACGTACGTGAGCATTGTTGTGTTGGTTGGGTGTGATTTTTGTTTGCCGGCTACACACCTGTGCCTCTGCGTTCGTGATTCTCAGGAGCTGGATGGGAGTCTGGAGAAGCTCAGTGGCAAACTCATACTGCAGGGATCCACGGGGAATATAAGCTGCAGCAATGGGTAGAACTGGAGTCTTTGAAATAGCAACATAGGTCAAAAGTTGCCTGTGGAAAAGAACATAACAACATCAATCTCTGGTGTTTTTTTAAGTATTGGTATCAAATCAACCTTTTGTTTTAAAGATCATTGATACATACTTGGCCTCCATCTGGGCAGCCCCATTCAGGATGTTAAAGGGGGAGAACTGGATGAGTTCAGTGGACGCTGCCTCCAAGAGCAGAGCACCAGTGGCTGCTGGCTTCAAGATGTAATTGACTGCGACGGCTCCCTTCAGGGCCTTACCCTCCTGTTGAGACAAGACACAAGACAATTATGACACCTGCGTGTGAGTGGTGAGGTGCATGGGTTCAAAGAAAAGCAAGGAAACTTACAGCTTGACACTGAACACATTTCTCTGTGTAGGCCAAGCCGATGTCCTTGTAGATTAGCTCCTGGCAGTGGTTCAGATCCTTGGTCTTTGTCAGATGAAGACGTTCAGTCTTTACGTCCTCTCTGATGACATAGTGGGTCCTGCAGACGCCCTGGGTTCCAGCCTAACGATCACAAATCAATGACAAAGTTGTGGCACTGAAATACCGAAGCACTTAATCCATGAAGGAATCAAAGGAAAAAATAAAGAAAATAAATGTATAATAAATGCAACAATCTCTAACCTCTTGCAGCTCGTAGACATTCTGTGTTTTCTTGATGTTCAGCTGAAGGAGGTTCAGGACTCCCCTGAAGACATTCAACACTGTGGTAGAGACACCAGCAGGTGCAAAGATTGTACCCACAACTCCATTGGCATACTGGAACTTGATTGGTGTCTGTAGCTGAGCTGACAGGGCTGAGGTAAGCTTAGTTGCTGGAACAAAGGGGTCGGTGGGCCAGATTCCACTGTACTCATAGAGCTCTGGGTCGACAACCTGCAAGGACAAGTGGAAAATTACTTAAGTTAGAAACATTCGCACATTTCAATTTTGTTATTTTGTTATTGCCAGTCTCATTATTTATTCGTATTCATATTAATCCTATCCTCAGTATGGTTCTATGCACTATCATATTAACAATGATAAAGTATTTACCTTCAGTAAGAAGGTGTCCGGAGCCTCAGCACTGATCATGATCTTGCTGCTCAGTTTGACACCAGCCCTGGCCAGACCAGCTTCAGGCAGACCTCCCAGGATAACTGCTTCATAGTCGTACGTGTAGGTCTTTCCTTGAGCAAACTCTGGGGCTGGAAGCAGGAGTAATAGTCATCAGCATACAGTAAATTGTGTGTCAGGCTTAGCTTAACTGGGCAACAATTTTTTTTTTTTTTGTATTTTTTTTTTTAATAACTCATGTAGTTATCTTGTACATGTTTTCACATCCAAAAAGGTTGAAGCAATATGTTTGCAGATACAGTATTGACCCAATAAGACGAACGGACGATGGAGTTGGTCAAATGAAAGGTGTTATTACCAGGAAGTTCTGAATGTCTATTTACATTTAAAGTCTAGACCCCCAATATAAGACAACCCCATTTTTCAGACACATTTCTTGGAAATAAAACATATAATAGTATTAAATAATATCTTTAATAATGTAATGTTGCAACTGCATGTGTGATTGACTGATATTCTTACCGTAGTTGAGTTCTATGCCAGCTGCAAAATACAAATAAATAGTTAGTAAAGAAAAACAAAAAGGTACAATGAATATGTGCTAGAAAATGTGAAATATGGGGAAGGGGATGGGACATGATTATGAGAAGACATTATTAACACCCCAGCTATAATTATTATAAAAATCAAGTTACATTGGGCATACCACCATAACAAAATGAATGTATATTATTCAAAAATGTAAATGGACGCACTGCTTTGGCATTACTTAGAATGTCAACGGAACAACCAATTAAAAAAAACACTATTATTCTATACTGCCACAATGCAACAAAACATTTTTAAATCTGAATGTTATAATTATAGAATATTCTTGCTTTCTGAAAAATTAATGCACCTACTCAATTATAAAAATCCATCAACTCAATCAATTATGTCAAGTGATGAGTAATGTTTGGTCAACCTACCCACAAGGGCCAGCGACAGAGCTAGCACTATCAGTACCTTCATGACTGGAATGGTGAATGGTGTTGTCGGGAGGTTCCTTTTAAAGGAATACCTTTTGGGGCAGATTTCACAATATAAACAAGTACCGCTGGTCTTTATTTGCCCAATGCTAGGTTGTCCCAATGCATGACATGACATACATCAGTACAGTTTAGGTTGCCCTGCCTTTTTTCAAAAGTCTAACTTTCAGTATGAAACTGTATTTTGTACTTTTTTTTGTCGCATTCAAGTATACTAAAGTACTTGATTTTACTTGAAGTGCAAATAGTATACTAGATTGGCAAAACTTTTTACAAACGTTGTCATACTTTTCATACACAAAGCAGTCTCAAAGTGCTTGAAGTACAATGAAATGAAATAATAAAAGAAAATAGTACACAAAACAAAGGCAAAGTTTAAAAATGTATACCATAAAATGCAATAATGAAATAGAAAAAAGGCTAAGTTAAAAATGCATTGTACAAAGTGCTGTATTTAAGATTTAGCAGAAGGCTAAAGCAAACATAAGCCATCAGTCTTTTCAGTGTTTTAAAAGTGGTCAGAGTTTTAAATTCTCAAGGATTTTAACCCAGCTTTTGATTGCATGGTAACTAAATCATGCCTTCCCAGGTTTCATGTTTACTCTGGGGATAATTAACAGATTGATCTCAGATGATCTTAGTGGTCTAGAATGCTTATGTAGTAGAAGCATATCAGATATATACTTTGGCCCTAAACCATGTAGGGATTTCTAGCATGTTTTCTTTCTAGTATATGATTGGGTTCTGATATGAGTGCAACATTTATTGTAAATGTGGGCACAATGTGGACATTGTGGCAACCGTTTCTCATATAATGTGTTAAACGCATGTGGCAATTGTCAGGAGTTAATATGGTGTAAAAGGCATCATATTGTGCTAAGGGACTTACATGCCTGATCACCCTTGAATTTTCTCTGAACCTTGTAGCTGTCATGGAAAGCTAAGAGGTTTTAATTTAATCCTTGCCAAGTTTTTGCATTTTGGTTTCAGTGCTATGGAGCCCTGTGCTATTACAGTACGGACATTTTGGAGGGGGAAATGTAAACTTGTATTAGTTAAATTTCACCAGGAATCCCATTAGGCCTATGCCTTTAATTTTAGTTTTTTTTATTTCAGTTTTTTCCTTTACATCCACTTTTGCGTGGATGTATATTTGTTTTGGGAGTTTTTATTTTAATATGTTGGGTTTTGTGAACCCATATCAGAATATGTGTAATAGCAAGACGTCCACATCGCTGGGAGTTATGAGGAGGACATTTTCGCGACCCTAGAACCACCTGGAGAAGAACCACAGAGCAGGAGATGAAGACGAAAGGGCTGACATGGCAACTGGATCGGATGGCACAAGACCGAAGAGGATGGAGGGGTTTCATCGATGGCCTATGTTCCCTAGGGAACGTAAAGGCCTATCTAACTAACTAACTATTTTAGCGACGTCGGAAAGTTCTCATGAATGACTTGAGTTGGTTAGAGATGGCACGTTCCAGTGTTTTAGAGAGGAATGAAAGAAGAGATACCGGTCTGTAGTTCTGGATGTCGGTGGTGTCAAGGGTTGGTACTTTTGAGGAGAGGCTTTATTCTGGCAGTCTTGAAAGATGCTGGAACAATGCCTGAAGTGAGGGAGGAATTGATGGCGGCCTGGAGGAGTGAGGAAGGGATAGGGTCAAGAGGGCAGGTGGTGGTTAGTGTTAGACTTAACTATTCTGTTGACCTATTCGGAGGTGATAGGGATACAGTGGGTAAAAACAGAAGTGGGGATGGGCTGATTGTCTACAGTCTGTGCGACACTCTCCTAAACTTAGGATGGAAGTGGCTCCCCCAAGGGGCCGATTTTTGCAAATGCATAGTTTCACTGGTTTCAGATGTAGGCTACTTGTGTTCAACGTGAGTTTTTTTCTGGAGGGGTTTTGGGAAAGGTCAATGCTAAGATTATTTTTGTGTCGTTTAATTTTTTTAAGCTACGAGCTGGTTGAAATGTTACACATTGCGATTTTAAAGTGCACATGTGTGGGGCATGCTTTTTTGTGTCGGACTCCAAAACCGGTGTGTTTAGCCTAGCCTAGCAAGTTTGCAATCTAAATTATACTTATTTTTTTTAACATCACTACCAAACTCGTAGATAAACGGACACAGCAATTGCTTGTTTGTGTTGTGTGTTTTTGAGCAATACGCACGTACTACAAACAACAGGGGAGCTTCACAAGGCTTTAAATGACCTCTGTAATGGATTTGGACACTACACACACAGTACACTCCTCGCACACACACTATTGATTTCCCAGTTATTTTCCCTCAAACTTTGCGATCTACCACTGCAGTAGGCCTAGTTGATTTGCTGGATTTGCTGCGCACAATTCCACTCAAGGAATTGTGTGCATAGATAGTAGCCTATTACTGTTCCTAAAGAAAGTAAGACATTTAATGTGTCAAAGCAGTAGATAATTTGAAGGATATAAAAAAATATCCAACTAGGGAAAAGTAAACCATTCATTTGGTGGCGTGTGTAGGGCTACTCCGTGTTAAAACATAGTCTAAAGCTTTGATAATGGTGAAGTATTTGTAGTTTTTTTTTGTATAACAATCAGATATTTCTAGGCAATTTCAACTGTCCAACACTGCTCTCCGTATTATGCGTGAGTTGATTCGTCACGTGACTAGTTTCCTCACATGAGCCTACGCTCAGCGAGTCATCATGACAGGGTTTCAAATGTTGACAATCTTCATGTTTATTTCAACCATATGTCTTGTCGCCACGACCGACGTTTGTCCGTGTGAAAGCCCGGATCTTTGTCAACAGATTCGACAGGAAAGAGAATTTGAGGTTGGCTGCTTTTGTGTATCAACATTCAACAATATAAATCAGAACCACAGTAAGCGTTCAGAAGCCAGATTAAAGCTCCGCCCACTCTCCCTATTGTGACAGCATACGGTAACTGGTTACTGACAATTATGTCCAACACACTGACGTTGAAACTTATGCTTTACAACTTTACACATGTCCTTTTTTTATTTATAACATTTTTGAAGAGGGAAGTGTTGTTGGGGTGTAGGCTTTGATGCGTTGCGTGTGTGTCTGCCTTGTTGTGTGTCTGCAGTCAACTGGCATTTACGTTTCCTCATTTTGTGCAGGTGTTTGTGTTTGATGTGGGTCGAAAAGCATGGCGATCTTATGACTGGAACATTGTGACAACAGTGGCAGCATTTGGAAAATATGACTCTGAACTCATGTGTTATGCACATTCCAAAGGAGCACGAGTTGTGCTCAAAGGTAGAGTAACCATCAGCATCCATGTCTCCTATTTAATTATTTTATTTATTTATTTGCCAACTGACAACCAATACAAATATAACAATGAGATAATAATAATAATAATTATTATTATTTATATATATACAGTATATATTGCCTTCAGATTCACAAATTGTATTTCGTTGGACTCCATTCTGCTCTAAAAAAAACCCACATTATGTTTACCTGAATCACAAGATGCATTTTCTGGTGGGTTTGCCATATCCTCAAATGAAAGAGGTACATAAAAACGCAATCATTAAATGTCACCACGCAACCGACACAGTTCTCCTAACTTCACAAGGTGACGTGTTCGTCCCCTATATTGTGGACCCGGGCAACAGAACGGCCTGGATCACAGAGAAGGTGAACCTGGCCAAGACTCAGTTCCTTGATGGTATCAACATAGACATTGAGCATGCAGTGGAGGCTGGTTCTGCGGAGTACCATGCTCTCACAGCCCTGGTGAAGGAAAGCACAGAAGCCTTCCATAGGGAGATCCCTGGCTCACAGGTGAGGGGGCAGTGAGTAAACCACCTATCAATGCTTATCCAATGAAAGCGTCGGGCAGATACTAAAGCATAGTGAACAAATAATCAACCTTTTATTTCTATACTGTTTTATTTTTGTCAATGCTTTCTGGCTCGAAAAAAGCATATATGTCTTATCGTGTCTTAATGTATTGTCGGGTGTTCAACCCCCAACCGAAAAGGTCCGGGGTTTGATCCCCAATGTCCACAGACCTTGAGTGAGATGCCTGACCCCTCCTTGTACAGGAATTCACTTTAAGTCGCCTTAGGTTCTTTTATTTTCTGACCTTTAGGTCTCATTTGATGTCGCATGGTCACCGGACTGCATAGACAAGCGTTGCTATGACTACGTGACTATTGCAGAGTCCTGTGACCTGCTGTTTGTGATGTCCTACGACGAGCAGAGTCAGATCCTGGGGGACTGTATTGCAATGGCCAACGCCCCAGTGGCTCAAACACTTAAAGGTACGCTGTCCCATATGTGAATGTGCTTTTAGTTGCTGAAGCCAAATCCCTTATTCATTTAAAGGGTAACCTGGAATTAATCATTTTAATAGGCTACTACCAGTATTTGGATCTAAAGATAGAACCCAAAAAGCTGGTGATGGGAGTACCGTGGTACGGTTATGATTACTCATGCCTCAACTTATCTCAGGTAAGACATTTTCCGTTCAACGGTTCTAAATTAGACAACAGCCCTACAGAGAAAAACCACAGTCATGGAATATTCAGTGTCCTCGAGCTTTCCATAGCATTGTGCATCATTGGTGCATAGTAAGCACCTTTTGAGAATGGTTTGTGTAAAGTAAGTAATGTGAGAAGTTAACATGGTGCGAATTTAGCATCGTGCATGGTTCGCAAGTGGGTCAATAACGCTAAAATGGGCTGGTGGCGTCATGTCCTGCACCACGCTAGGACGGCGTGTGCTCCATAGAGAAGATCCCGTTCCGTGGAGCCCCCTGCAGTGACGCAGCGGGCAAACAGAAGACCTACAGCTGGATCATGAAGCAGGTCAACAGCTCCCTGACCGGCCGACTGTGGGACCAGGGGCAGCAGGCTCCGTACTTTAACTACGAGGTAGGTAAAAAGCACCCCTAGGGGATCAGTCTCCAATGCGTTCATTGTCCATGATGCTACGTTTAGCTATGAACTTAACCTTTGTTCAGCTCTGAACTTAGCCTTTGTTCAATCTATGTTGGATGGAAAGTTTGGGTTGACTGCATCCTGTTTGGCAGCAGAGGTTGTCCAGCACTGGATTATTTAAAAAAAATTGGTCCTTCAAAGTTGTCAGGGTGTTTTACACTTAGTCTGAATAAATAACATAAATAACAAAACCTTTTCTGGTGACGGTTTGTGGTCTAGAGTGCCAGTGACCTTCTACTATGGCAACATCACAAGAAAACACTCTACACTTTACAGATGCAATATAAATGGTCCTTTTGAATTCCTCTCACGAGTGGTAGCATTTTCTAGCCTCATTAGCATCACAAAACATTGCTGTTGTTAGTGTCTGGCAGCTGGCTCACAATGACGTTCCTTCGCTTTTTTTATGTGTATATCATTTTCATGTACATTTTCTCAGGACCAGGAAGGACAGATCCACCAGGTATGGTATGATGATCCGGACAGCATCTGCCTCAAGGCAAGCTTGGTGAAAAGCAAAGGGCTGAGGGGTATTGGCATGTGGAACGGCAATCTCCTCAACTACATTGATGAGGCTGCCCAGCAACAGAGTACAATGATGTGGAATGCTCTTGTGCAATGTTAAATGGGCCAAATTTACACCTGCTTTGAATCTCCTGGCATCCGTTGCCAAGTCAGTATAATCTTTTGTGAGGTTGGGATGCCCAGTGGTTTGTTCCAGGAATATATGTTTGTACTACAAGGATGATTCTGTTTTATTGCTGTTTTGGATTACAGTATTTCAAGTTGAGCGTCCCACTTGAATCAGCCACTTGGAAACGCAAAAACAAATGTAGCTTTTAAATAGAAAAATATGTTTTAACAAGTATTTGCAGTATTTAATGAATAAAGCTTTGCTGTTGAAAAAAGTATTTTTAAAGATTTATGTAATAAAGAAACGTAACATTTTAAACACCTTTCACAATTTATATTTAAAATGATCAGACACAATATCAAATACTAAGACCACATATTATAAGCGTGTGTAAAGTTCAATATAACTTGATATCAAATCCAGTACACAGTGCATATTTAAATACAAAATTGTTTAAGAAAGATGCACCGGCTTATACTTACACAGAATTTGACATCCCACAAAAAAATTTTGTGCAGTATAAAATGTTTAGAATTTCCAAACCTAAACATAGAATTAGCATCCTTTCTGGGCGTATGGTCTGTTCCGTGGGATCTGCCCAAAAGGTTGGGAGTGTATAGGTCCAGTGTGAATCGATTGGCTCTTTTTTTGAGCCAGCTCAGCCTTCAGCGCCCTTAGCTCGGTAGCTGCCTGTTTCCTTAACTAGAGAGAGCCAGACAGGAGACGATGTCAACCACTTTGTTCGTTTGATATCATTGTCATTGGTAAGTACCTAATTCATAGAGGGTGTATGTTTATGCAGTCACAAAAACAATACAATTATCTAACTTTTCAATGCAACATCCAATTGTTGTATTTTCATACATTGGTTTTCCCTTTTCGCCGCTTCAATGCACATTTGATACTATTGGGTGTAGATATATCTATGATGAATGAAAATAAACAATGATGTACCCTTATCTCTGTGATAAGTTTCATCTTGGCATCTTCTACTTGTCTTCTCAGGTTGTCAATTTCATGGCTCTCAGTCATGATTTGAATGATGAGTTCATTCTAACAGATGGAATTATGGTTAGTGAGGTTAAGGATGTAACAAGATGCTAATAAAACATGATAAAATAGACATCAGGATTTCACTGCCGAGTTCAAATTTCAGTGTTGTTTAGGAAATACAATGAATAATTTAATTAGGATTACTTTAGCTAGAAACTATTATTGGATAACCATGTAATTTTAAATTTAATTCATTTATACATTTTCTATTTGGCGAAAACTTAACTTCTCTTCTTCTTAATTTCTCTTCTCTCACTGATTTAGGGATGTCTAGGAAAATTATAGGAATAAGCTAAATTAAGGAAGACTCACAGACATCAACAGACCTTTGTGGAGGACCTCCCCTGATGTCTGTTTCTGCCTCTGCCGTCTCTGGCCTGTAGCTGATGCAGGAGTTTATTGTAAAATGTCTCCAGTTCCTGACGCAAATTCCTCAATGTGTCTTCCATTGGCGCCGTGGCTTTCTTTGTCTCAAAATACTTCTTTTTCCAACTGTCACGAGCTTTAGTGTGGTGTTAAAAAGGGGGGGGGGGGAGAACCATTTCAATATTGATTGAATTATGTTTTAAGTTATTTTTGGATCAAATCTTGTTATAATCTTAAATGTCCAAAATCTCCGCAGCCCACATTAATGTAAGAATTATTGTTCCCAAAAGTTGTTCCCAAAAGTTAGGCAAAAAGACACACCACAATTACGACATGCAACAAAATGAAGTTGCTACTTCAACTGACCTTGATTCCTACGATTCCTGTTTTGGGCCAATAGGTCTTTCCCCTTCCTCAGCAGTTCCTGTCTTGTCCACTCAAGCTGCTTCCTTTCTTCCCTCACCATCTTGATTTCCTCAATAAGTTCATCTCCTTCAGGCAAAGAGATACAACCTATGTCAGCAACATCCTTGGTGTTTAAGAGCATCAGTTGTTGTCCCTGTTGTAGCCCATCGTCCCACACATGGTACTTACTGTCCACCCTGATGTATGTTGGCTGTATCAGCCCACCTGTTGGGTGGTTCATTTATCATACATGAATTTAAGATTTTGAGATGGCTTGTCATTTATTTTAAGCATCCCACCTGGTGGTTAAATAGCAGCCCTTTAAAGAGTCCAGTGCTGTCGATCCAGGATGAGAACTGAGACACTATCTTACTGTTATCCTGAAGAAGCGGGCTCCCAGCCGGGGCGTTTGTGGCGAGGGTCAGATCAGAGGCTGGAGGTTGGGAGCCGTATTGCATCATAGGCTTTGAGGACACTCCCAGACTCTCTGGAACCTCACATTATGAAAAGACACAACACGCAAAGTGATGCAACATTTGGGTTGAGGGTGGCTTGGTTTTTCGTCATGGATACGTCTGGTCTTTGTGGTGTTTGACCACGTTACACATAACCCACCTCACGGACTGGGGAACTTGGTGAATCGCCAAAGCCCTATTGTATAGGCCTGGACTTTACAAGAGTCTGGAAAGCTTGTTAAAACACTTGAGTCTGGTGTTGTCGTGACAACTCTGCTTCTTTAATAGACTAAACTTTAGACCACGTTCTTGAGGTCAAATAAAATAGGACATCTTGTACCATTGGTTTCGGCTTCTTCCCCGCCATCATCTTCGTTTGTAAATCTTTTGATGGTCTGAGCCTGCAATAACCAGACAGCTGTGATGAAGCGTTGAGAAACTGTAGTTTCACAATCAAGTGTGCTACAGTAGTAGTCTGATGTTGATGCAGAATTAGACAGGCCATAATGGTTTGCTGAGGAATACATGTTAGGAGTGTCTGAGAACAGCACCTGTCTGAGGAGAAGCCTGACTGTCTGTCTTCCAGGGACTCTGGTAGGCCTGAGTCTCTGGTCGGTCTGGAGGTCAGCTTGTCTCTCTTACAGCCTGTCGTCTCTACTCTCCCAGGGAGGCCCTTCACCTGGGCTGGATCACTATCTGGTAAGGGGTTCAAATGTACAGTAGATATGGTAGCAAATGGTTTAAAAATGCTTGCTTGTTTGTCTTGCACTTTGCAAACATGGATTAAGAAGTCAATTATGTGCTGCAGGGTCCGGTTCATATCATTTGATGCTTTTGAAATGTTGGATATCACCAAATATTTGGAAAGAAAGAATATTCAGGCAAAAGCTTATCGTACCGAGCGACTCTACGTCGTTAGAAACAGATCAGTTTCCGATCAATTAATTCTACCTTTTCTTCACCTTTACTTAGTGTATCATGCGGTGACCTGCTTGGATTCTTGCACCTCCTCCTTTGACTCCTCTCCTCTGCCCAGTCAGCCTTAAGGGAGGAGCTCCCCTCCCCAGCATCCTCTCTCGCTCCTTCTGTGGAGCAGCAACTCTCCTCCTCCACCCCCTCCTCGTCTCCCTCCTCCTCTTCCTCCTCCTCCTCCTCCTCCTCCTCCTCATGCTGCTCCTCCTCGTCTGCGGCGCCGGGGGTCTGGGTCAAGCGTCGGGAACCCTGGGGGATCAGGGGGAACTTGACGGAGGGTCCCTTGGTGGTGGTCCCGGTGCCAGGCTTGTGGGGGTAGTAGGCCTGGTGGTCCGGGGAGCTGCTGCGGGTGTCCAGAGTGAGCGACTGGGAGCAGACGCTGCCATGGTTCTCCTCCATGGCCAGCAGGTAGAGCTCTGGTTGAGCGGCCTGCAGAGAGATGAGATAGAAGGACAAGCACATTACTTTGGCTTCACATCAGATTTTGGCTTTAGAGACATATACCACCAGGTGTGAGTGTCACATGCTAATCACACTCACATCTGGTGGTATAATATGTCACCTTTAAGCTATAGTTAAGATAAGATGATGGTACTGGTAATGAATTCCAGATGGGAATTTTGGGAGCAGCACAGGAGGATATGTAATAGAAAAGCTAATAATATTATATATATATTACAGAAAATATATCTGTGTAGGCCTCCACATTACAAGCATAAGGCATGGTATCTACCTCCTACACAGGCCTTTATACTGATTCTGCTGATTGACCTTGTTTCAGTTAGAGTTATTTCTGAATGAACGAAAGCTGCGCAAGAAGTGAGGTCTATGCCAATTATGAAATTGCTCAGGTAATTAAATGTTTAAGATAAAGTAAAAAGTTACATTATTGAGTATATTGGGACACAAGTTACTTTTCCAATTGAACAAACCAGGAATTCGTTTATTTTAGAATATTTCAATATGTATTAATCGTTTATTTTAAGTTGAATTGTGTACAATGTAGGCCTATTGATGCTTATGTAGTGTAGAAGGTTAAGGTTCGAGGTCAATAAAGTAGTTTACGATATATTTTAAAGGTCAAAAGAAAAGGAAAATTGTATTTGACCTTGACCCTAGATCAATTTGGTAAAGAAAGAAAAAAACAATACCTACGTATGGTGGAGCAAATGTTTTCACTTTTAGCTCCCTCTCTTGTTCGTGTTTGACCTTTAACATAGAAGAACATAAGGCTGTGATATTATAGGACCTCTTTAAATCACTCAAACGCACACAGAAGACCATCCTTTGAAGCACATTCTACTCACCACTGCTAAACTGCGACCGACACATTTCAGGAAGGAGAATTTGTCCACCCTTATTTCTGGTCCCAGAAAAATGCCAAGCTCACTTCTTAGATTCTTTAGGGTAATATCGGGATATACTCTAGAACCAATAAAACAGTGAAGGTTATTATATTCTCACTCAAATGCTTCACCGTAAACAAAACTCTAGAAAATGTAAATATGTGTGTACGGGCTTATGATTTGCAATTATAGGCCCTTCTGTTAGCATTTCTTACCTGATAAAACCTGCAGATATGAAACTCTCGATGGCCTCCGCGGGCACTTTATTGAGCTTTCCGTTCCACTGGTCATCAGGCACATAAAGCACATGGAGCTCCACCAACTAATGGTGTAAAATACATCAAGTTAACGTTTAGAAACATTAGCATGATTCACTGCCTTAAATATCGATATATCTTTGTCCTTGTTTTGTAATCTTAGCCTATTTTTTTTTTACTAACGCAAATTGATTCGTCTTAATTTGCGAGAAATCCTGCTGTTTCTTATTCCATTATAAACATGTCCACATACCTTGCTACTTTTTGGTCTTTGTTCCTCGAGATATCTTATTGACTCGCATGACAATTCCATTATTGACTTAATTAAGCACACGCACAAAATATATAGGCCTATATATTAATTTGTTAGTTAAAAAAAAGTAAAGATTGATTTCCGTGTGGGACAGCTGAAGAACTCCAGTGCAAGAAGAGCAACTGGAGCTTTGCTTTTCTCAAAGGAAAAAAGCTGCAAAGGAATGGACTTTATGAGAGAGTGCTCACAACGGTGTTGCCTTGGTGCTCATGACAAGTCCAGTGTATGCATGTGCTAAATCTCAAACCCTTTTCCTGAAATAGCCTTTATAATGCAAAATTTAGTTTAGTTTGAACTTTCAAAAGAGACATTCAGAAGAAAAATCTAACATTCATATGATCCCCAGGGCTTGATAAAATCCCATATATTCTGAACCATTAATATTGCATCGCATGTGTAAAATACATTTATTCCACTAGAGGGCGCAGTGGAAATATGCACACAGACTTTACGCATCCCAAATAAAAATGACCGGAAACGCAACGTTGAGGAAGGGAAACCCAGAACCGCAGAACAAAGTTTTCTCTGTATGATTGTCTGGCAATTTTAAGTTTTGAACCATGTCGGGATCATCCAACACCATGGCAATGAGGAAAGTGGTTCAACAGTTGCGCTTCGAGGCCAGCATCAACAGAGTAAAGGTACGGTGAAACACAGGGCGCCTTTTAGTTCACGACGGTCCAACAAAGTCTGACGATGGCGACCTGTGGCTGTTTCCTAGGGGTCTCACCACCTTCACGATCATACTAATGTGATCCTTTAGCCAACTGTTGCACTCAGTATACATCTCGAACGGTGTGTACATCACGACTTTAAATGTATACATATATTTAAAAAAAAGGAAATCAAATTGTAGTTGTCGATGTCCACAGGTGTCTCAGGCCGCAGCCGACCTGCAGCAGTTCTGTCTGCAGAACGCCCAGCAGGACCCTCTCCTCACGGGAATGTCCTCCAGCACGAACCCATTCAGACCACAGAAAGTCTGCTCCTTTTTATAGCCCTCACGATGCCTTTGTGAGTACCAGTTTATTCCTAATACATGAATCCTTGAATGTTTGAGTACACCACGTATAGCGTTTTGTTTTTTTTGGAGTCGAGACTACACCTCAAATAACAGCTGGTGTATGTATATAATGTTGAGGTTCGATAATGAAGCATGATGTGTACAAGCAAATGTTTTACATTTCCACTAGTCATACTATGCATTTCCGTATACACTTTTTAAAATCCCATTAATGTCCTGAACTTTAGGCTGGCACAGTCATTTCCCATCTGGGATTAATAAAGTACATAAATCATCTTTGACATTAACAAAACCACCAACGTCTATCTGTACAGGTTTCGGACTCCAGGGTGCCTTGACGTTCATCAGAACCTGCACTATGGACTTGATTGTTACGAGTGCCAGGGAATTTGGGGACAGCCAACTAACTTAATTTTTTTAATAACATCGAAATATCTCAAGGTGCTTATGAGACCGGTCTTCACCCAGTTAGTAGCAACTAATACCATAAAGTGTGTTTTCAAGTGTGATTTCTTTCCATATATTTGTGAATAAAATACAACATTCCAACAACCCTGTATGTAGAATTTATTTTTGTTTATTTACAAACAGGTTAATAAAAAAAAGACAGTTTAGCTATGTATGGGCTATTCATTTCAAGGGCCCAGATCTTTTATCCGATTTCACCATTTTGACTCAAACACGAGCAAACCCTGCTTGCGTCTGCAGTTGCCATCCACAAGATGCATGTATTTGTATAAACGGTGTACATTGACTCTGCCCATGTTTCTGTTGACTAATTACCGACAGGATGAGACACGCCAATCAAAATGATGCCACCTGACAAAGGACATTGTACCGGGAAGGACATCACAAGTTAAAATACCTACTGGTTGGGATTAACGTGGTCATTGTTTCCCCCTCGAACACCCAGCAGGCACAGTTCAATGAGACCGGGGGACTGACTTTGAGACAAAGGGCAACTTGTCGCTATGCATTTAGAGGACAAACTTCCTTCTGCAGGCGTCCACCTCATGACGCTGGAAAGACAAAGCGAAAATGACAAAGCTTAATTCAGTGGATCTGCTTACGCGACAACATAAGTTATGTCGACGGCGCAAATAGTAAAGCTATCAAGACAAATTATGTGTCGATGGAAAGGGACAAAGATTCACATTGGATTGATCAAAATGCATTTTCTATATAAATAACTCCACAAAAGGAAATGTGCTAGTGACAGCTGGTGTTGAAACGACCACCGTTACCTTCAGCACCCACTCGTACTCCCCGAACTTGGAGTCGAAGGTGCCCTTCTGTAGCGAGCGCAGTTTGAGGGTGAAGCGGGGCCCCAGCTCTTGGATGCCGACCCTCTTCTCGTTCTTGAAAATATACCTGAGTATACAGTACAAATATACCTCATGAGTATACAGTGCAAATATACCTAATGAGCGAAAGGTTGGTTTGTAGTTTAGCGATGGGCTCAATAGTAAAGCTCTTAAAACACGAGTTACAAAATAGAAACGACATAAACCAGTAGAGACAAACCAAAACAAGCTTTCATATATGGCTACTGGCTAGATGTGTGCAGATGAGAGAAAAAAAGACCCCACCTGTGAAACCTGAAAAACACAAAGTCTCTCTGGTTGTGGAAGGTCGCGACCTGCCGACCCACAAACTGGGGGTCGTGTGGGAAGAGGGCGGCGAACATACGGCCGATGCCGTGACCCAGGCGGGTGCTGAAGTTGTTCAGGATCACCTCAGGGGTGTGTTCGGTTGGCTCTTTGCCTCGCCGCTGAGGACGGTAGAGCACAGTGTTTATTGCACTACACATCAATGACAATATATTGCGTTACTTATATTTCCCTCCCCATCCCAGAAGGTACTGGGTTGGGTTCATCCCCAAATGGCTGCACAGTACCTTTAGGCAGTGAGGTGGTCAAACCCTACCAATTTCTTTTTTTTTTCAAATGAAATGCATCGACATTTTCAATGCAAAATGTATAACAATAGTACAATTGAAACATTTTCTGGAAGACCGCGGGATTAATGCTTGGTTAATGCTCGAACATTACTTGCCTTCATTTCCTTGCGTAGCCGTACACTGCTAACCTTGAAGTGAGCCGTGGGTCCGTCAGGGAGGTGACAGAGAACCAAGCCATCTTTGTATTGCAGTGAAGGAGAACACATTTAATGACGCCACAATACTATTGCAAAATGCAAAATCATTATTGCCAGGGAGCCAGAAGTGCACTTGAATCGTTATAGCGACACATAGCGGCTAGGGCGTCCACCAGGGACTGGGTTCAATCCCTAATGTCCACAGCTTCATCCCCTACCTGCTCCTTAACAAATGACATTAATCAATGCGAATGGATCGAAGCATCCGCTAAATTACTAAACGAATAATACTTCTACAAGTAGTCGAAGTAAAACGCCTCAGACGAGTCTTTAGTGTGAAACAGTCTTGGAGGATACTGGGTATCTTGCGGTCCTCGTTGATGACCATGAGGTACGTGAAGCCCCTGGAGACACACTGGGGGATGACCCTCTTCAGGGCCAGTCCCCTCCTGTAGTAAACGTGGGCGTCCGGGATCACCGTGGCCAGCTGCTCGCAGAACCGAACCGTCCTCTGAAAGAGGGAACCGAAAAAAGGCCAAGAGGATGACTCCAACAAGCCCAGTATCGAGAAGCTCCGCTGGTTTGATTGAGCAATTAGACAGATATTTTAATTGATATTATCTGAGAGAGGAACTACCTCTCAAAGCTGGCGGTTTACTGAAAAAGCTGATGATTCAAGGATGAAATAGATTGTTTATTATTTTTGGAGAATCTGCATTACATATTGGAAAGTTTGTTTTGCTTATGTTTATTTGCCATTGCTGTTGTTAAGTACACGTCTCTGGCTGTAAATGAGGGAAACATCAATTCCCTATGAGTGTAAATAAAGGTTGGAAGTTAAATAAAGAAAGTGCTGAGAGCCACTCACCCCCCTGGGTCGGTCCGATGTCGTGATGAGTACTTTGGGGTTAGTCAGTTTGTTGAAGTATGAAGAGAACTCATCAGTTCCCTCATCAAAGGCTACCTGTCAATTAGAGTTGACATAAGAAATAAATGACACACAGCACAACATTGAGACAGAAAGAAGAGCAACCATACTAATAATACCAATTTACCTCTTCATCGTCTGGGTCCACTGTGGTTTCGTCGTACACTCTCTGGTTTTCTATAGTCTTAGGGACTTCCTTTGGTGGTGCCTGGAAAAAGAGTTAATTTTCATTTATGTTTGATGTATAAGGTTCCACACTTTGATGTATGGTGACATAGTTGTTATTGCTGTCAAATCTTGGATTAAAAAAAAAATAAGACCACCCTGTCTGATGACTTCAAACACTAACAACGATGATCATGAGGCTCACCTTGTCACCCAAAGCCTCCCTCTCCTTCTTTCTCGTTTTCTTCACTTGCATCTTTTGCTGAAAACACACACACACACACACACACACACACACACACACACACACACACACACACACACACACACACACACACA